>APFE030339674.1:0-16120 GCA_000404065.3 Pinus taeda
TGCTGAAGATTCCACATGGGAGGATGAGAATTTTATACAAAAGCATCCATAACTACTCAAGCGTTGAGGACAACACTTTTTTGAAGGAGAGGGACATGTTGGGTCCCTATAATACTAGTGATTACCCCATTACTATTGTAGATGTACCCCTTATTAATATTGTTGTGCCCCTATTGTCCCCATATTGTTATTACCGGGCCCCATAGAATCCCTCTATTGTTATTTTGTGGCTTTATATTATTATTGTTAGGTCGGCTGGCTTATATTGTGACTCCTTAGACTCCTATATATAGAAAGAAAGTTTTATCATTTGAATCATCCAAGAATTGTTCATTTATGTAATGTAAAGGAGGTTGCCCCCTTGAAGAGGCTGAATTCTAAGGCATTGATCTATCTTTTCTATCTTTTCTTAAGCTGGTTTCATAACAACTTAATGCAGTCAATTAGGAAGTATTAAACATAATAAACAAGGAAAGAGTCGAGGATCAATTATCCAAGCCTTTGGTTGAAGAAATCAAATATTCACCACTATAGATCCAAATTTTTGAAAAATGGGAACAAAAAGTCTTTGTGAGGTTGGGAAGAGCCAAAAAGAAAATTGGCAATTGTGTTAATCACATGTCAATTGATTATGATGAAAATGGATTATGTTATTATGATATTTTATCAAGGCCAATATCTTGGGACCATCATCCATTAATCTTGTAACTTACTAGAGAAAAAAGAGGTTGCTTTTTTGCAGACACTAAAAAATTGGTAAGGAAACCTTGGACAAGTTGGACTGAGATTTTGTTTGAAAAATTCATGCCGCGTGTAGATAGGAGCCTTAAAGGACCCAAATTTATTTTAAATATGAAAAATGAATCTAAAAAGGTTAACTCAACTAGAATTGTGGGTTAACTTCAAACTGAAAGTTACATGTTTAGAAGTTTCAAAATTAGACTAGCCAGAAGATGCCCATGATTGAACAAACAAATAAGAACCAGAAAAATGACATAATTGACATCTTCCATGGAGAGGTACAACTCACATTAAAAGTTAAAAATTCATTCCAAAGACAATACATGTCGCAAAGAGGACATCCACGAATGAATGGATCAATAGCTGAAAGGTCTTTCGCTAACTACCTATTCCCATTGCTAGATTTCCTTAGAAATATTGTGGACAAAGGAGGAGCTACAAAATTATAATAATTGTATGGAATTTTGATGCGGGTGCATTGTGGACCCAACTTCCACATCTTTCTTTTATGACAATCTTTACTTTTAAAAGAATCTCGTCTAGCTTGTCAGCCATGTATTATAATAATGTTGCATCAGTGGTGGAATACTCCCCTGTGTAAAAGTATTAGTCATCTTTGATTCATTCCATGGGTGGAAATACATTGCACTATGTAAAACATATGAAGGGATGAGATAACATGAGGTGTTCCCCTCATGCCTTGAATATCAGTACTTGTCTATCATAACTCTTAAAATGTACAACTGCGATCAAATTCCACTTTGGACATCTCACCTAATAGCGATAATGATTTTATTGAATTCCTCTTTTTTAGAGGACCAAAATCACCCTAAAGATCACTCAAATCAAATAACGGAAAGTGTACTTATGAAGAAAAGCCCATATGTGCATATTTGACAAGGTCGACCCTAAAGCAAAGTGGAAACCCTTGGAAAGCTATAAATACAAGTGACCTCTACTTCATTTGGACACAATCATGAGACACTCTTCTATCTTGTTTTTGTCTCGCACAGGTCTAAGGCTCGTCCATGAACGATCAGGTTTGCTCTGAGGTGAAATTGTAGGGTCTAAGACTCACATCTCTGATTTAGGGTTTTGGATCCCAATTGCAAGCACAAAACATGAGGATCTCAACCACAATCACTCCCACAAAGGCTCATGTGTGCGACTAGAGCCTTCCAATCACACGTAAATCTCATTGTGCATGCGACCGAGAGATTAGGGTTTTTGCAGTTCAGTTATGACCCCATTCGCTCGCTTTTCAGGTTTAAAGGTGCAACGATTTGGGTTTTTGCAGTTCAGTTATGACCCCAGTCGCTCGCTTTTCAGGTTTAAAGGTGCAACTGGGAAAGCTATAGTTGCTTGCATCACACCTCCTCTATGCGACCAGGATCTAAAAGATGAAATATCAGTCTTCCAAAAATTTTTCTTAGTGACCGTAAGGTTCAGTAGTTGCTGCAGACAGTGGCGGTTCATTACAGTTTCAAAATCAAATTTTTGAGTATATACATTGTTGGGTTCATTTCGTGGATGTTTTTCAGTGTCTCTATGTGTGAATATTTTTCTTCTATTGTTCCTTTATGTTCTTATTAATTCATGATGATGATATTGTTATTTCTACATAGTTGCATATGATGATGAATAATTATGTAAATATGAATAATGTTATGATGTTATGGGGTGAACTTAATGTGTTAATGAAGAAATGCAATTATCGAAGCAAAGAACAATATAGCACTATGAAAAATTAACATGGAATCATAGTTGGGCTGAAGAAAATTCATGGAAATCACCCCCATGGAGACACCTTTAATGGAAGCAAGAGAAGATAGAGGAGACTTAAACTAATTCTAGGGTTTGAATATAACCTTAGGAAATTTGTGTATGTTGGAAATACTGAGGGGGGGGGGGGGTGGGGGTGAATCAGTATTTCTTTTTAATTGTTCTAGTTATTTCCAAAAGCATATATATATATATATATATATAATATATATATATATATAGAACACAGAGTTCAACAGTTGTAATTAATGCTTTTATTAAACACAAAATAGTGCAATGAAATAAATACAATATAAGAATATATCTGATTGTGATTAGTTGCCAAGATCCAACTTGGACTTCAATGAGGCTCCAACCTCCAGAGCACCAACTTTGTTTTGCAATGGTTCTGCACTTAGGAGCACCTAACCCTAAGGAATTCAATCCTGTCCAGTTTTGAGGCTCCAACCAAACCTTAGTATAAATTGGTATGCTACTAATCTCTGTTCAGCTGAGGTTCTCCTTCACTCTTACTCTCCTGCCTATGCTGCCTCTGCTGCTTCTGCTGCCTCTACTGCCTCTATTGCTTCTGCTACCTCACACTCTAGTTCTTCACCACAACAACAAAAACCAGAGTTCTCTATTTTTACTGTTTTATTCTTTCCCATGCCTCTGTCCATTCGTTTCCTCTTACACTGCCTCTTAGGCTTCCTCCTCAGTCGTTGCAGCTTCCTCTACACTATGCAAGTTTACTAATTTTCTGGGGACACGTAAATTCATTATTGTTAATTTTAGGTATGTTCTATGCTAGAGCAATTTATTTAAATTTTCACAGTTAACTCAATATCTTTTCCAGATTAGAAATCACAATATCATTAAAGTAAACTACAGATAGAACATAAATATAAATCGTAGAAGACAAGCCAAGACAAGAGGACATAGGATGTGGCGCTAGCCAGGGACAAACCCCAATGTGGGAAAACCCTTGATCAATTCTTCTTTTATGTTCTTCAAAGTTCAACAGAGAAAGATAGAGATAGTACATATACAATAGAAGTCAATATTTTTACTTTTGATATCGCATGAGATCAGTTGAAGACATATTGCTTCAACTGATTCTCTACTCCTATCATAGTGTTGCCTTTCGTCCATTCGTTGCACATAACCGTGTGACACCAGACTGAGCTGCTGTCATTTGCTCTTGTCATCATGCAGCTCATTATGCTGCATCTTCTCATTATACTGAGATTATCTAACATGAGATTACAACCATATCTCTACTTATTATTACACAGAGAGATGATGTGGTTATGTATAGCATCGAAAAATATAAACATATGCCAAGATTTATTAGATAATAGGTCTGAATATCCTTCTCTGTAATACTGAGGTCATCTTTAAGGCTTGACTGTCTTACTGTTCCATATCCATCCGAAGTTCTGTAGCTACAGGAGTATGATGTCAGGACTGCTCTTATTCATGCGAAATTAGTCCAACACTGGAATGTCGAGATTGTTCGAACCTCATGATATTGTTGTGTCTATACACTCCTGTTATCCGAGGCCTTGACTATGAATGCACCTAATACCCAATCGAGGTGCAGTCAAGCCCTAGATTATGGATCTGCTCCTTCATGCGAGTTTAGGGTCATTGTGATATGTCTGGACAGATCTCGATACAAAGCCAAGATGTAACCCTTGTTACTTCTTGCAATCCTGATCACTGTTTATAACATGCCGAGGCTGCATTAAATACACAGTCATCCGAGATGTATACGAATGAGATCACTGCGTCATCAAATTCAGGTATGCCGAGATATGTATTTAGTCTGCGTCCTCAACACATTTCCTAGAACCTTGATGCTTCATCAATGCAGATACCCGAGTTACGCTTTGACTACGGCTACTCAATTCAGATACCCAAGTTTAGTTCACCCTGATCATACCTTATGCTTTGACTGTGGACTCAATGCGAATACCCGAGTTTAGTTCACTTCATACCTTACGCTTTAACTACAGCTACTACACCCAAAATTTCAAAGAGGAAGAATGTAGAGATTTTTATCTTCTTGGACTGTGTGAACAGGTTTCCATTGATTGCGTTAACAGGTCTCCATTGACTGCGTTTTACTGCGGCTAGGAACCTGTGTCTTTTTCTACCATACCAGCGTAGGTTTCTTCTTGGACATGACTGTAATGAGATCTTTCTCCTTGATTGTATGATAGTTTCTAGGGTTGCTCCATAGAGGTGATTTAGAACTAGGGCATCATAGGCCAGCGTATATTCTTCGTGCCTCTCCTTCACCAAAAACCCAAAGACGTGGAGAGGAGGAGATCACTTAAATAGGATGTCCAAAAATGACTTCAAGTCCTCTTTTATTTATACTAAAAAGTAGATAATGAATAGACATGTCTATTGGGCTACTAAGCCTACTCAAGTTTCTGGCCGACTTGACAATTTGTTTTATAACATTAATAAATTCATAAATTCATAACTTCATAAATACTTATCAGAATCGAATGATCTTTAGATCATTCCTACACCTCTCAATGAGAGGAATCCAATAAAAATATCTGCGGCCATAAATAAGATGTCTCACATGGAGTTTTGCCCTAGTTTCCAATTTTAACACTCCCTCTCAGCTAACGAGAACTCCATTCGCTGATCCATATGTCTGACTGTACTATCTCTACCATCAGTGCCCTTGCACTGCTCTGCTTTGCTTTGCTAAGCTCTGCTCAGCTTTGCTAGCTATGCTCAACTCTGCTAGCTCTACTCAGCTCTGCTAGCTCTACTCAGCTCAGCTCTGCTAGCTCTGCTCAACTCTGGTAGCTCTGCTCTGCTCTGTTGAACCATGAAGAAGAAGAATTGATCAAGAATGTGTCATACCATTCTCCATTGACCCGAAGTCAATCTCAGAGTGTGCACTAGTCCCAGGCCAGTCCTCAACTGACCGGAAGTCAGTTTCATAGTAGGTACAACTCCTACCACTGGTCCCAGACCAGTACTTTACTGACTCGAAGTCAATCTTAGATTATGTACGACTCGTCCCAGACCAATCCTCTATTGATCTGAAGTCAGTGTCATAGTGGTTACAACTCCTACCACTGGTCCCAGACCAATATCATTGATCCCAGATCAATGAAGGTCATCCTAGCATAGGGAGTACGATAGATACAACGATGCATCCATAGGTACTACTATGGTCCCTATCCTCATTTCCCTGCTCGTTGATCAGATGAGAGGTACTTCCCATGAGTCCCAGACTGCATGGGTAGGATGCCTCGAGAGGAGAACTAATCAATATTGTCCATAGGAGAGCGAATCATCCTGTCCCACGATCGCCATGGAGAACACATCATCCAGGCCTCACAGGAGAACTAATCATCCTGCTACACAATTGTCATGAAGAACACATCACCCAGACCTCACAGGAGAACTAATCATCCTGCTACACAATCGTCATGGAGAACACATCATCCAGACCTCACAGGAGAACTAATCATCCTGCTACACAATCGTCATGGAAAACACATCATCCAGACCTCACAGGAGAACTAATCATCATGCTACACAATCGTCATGGAGAACACATCATCCAGGCATCACAGGAGAACTAATCATCCTGCTACACAATCGTCATGAAGAACACATCATCCAGGCCTCACAGGAGAACTAATCATCCTGCTACACAATCGTCATGGAGAACACATCATCCAGGCCTCACAAGAGAACAAATCATCCTGCTACACAATCGTCATGGAGAACACATCATCCATGATATCGAAGAAGAATCCAAAGAGAAACATCACTAAGAAGTGCTCTAGTGATCCTCCACACTGCCTACCCAGTCAGCATTCGAATAATCATGCAATTTCAAATTTCCGGCAGTGTATCTCAATCCATGAGAGATTGTGCCCTGAAGATATCTCAAGGGATTCTTGGCATCAATCCAGTGATGCTCAACCAAATATGAGCTCATCATGCTAACTACAAAACATATGTCTAGACGGAAGTTCACCAAGAACATCAATGCGAATGAGTTTATGAAACTCAGAGGCATTTCCCAAACCTGGTCCAACATCACTACCATATAATTTCTGAAAGTTAAGATTCTCGAGGTAGTCACAGGCTTGCGGTTTATCATTCCACATCTGGAATCCAACTCCATATTAATTTTTCAAATGAGAGGGTCTGCACCTATCAGAAATAGATCGCCCTCATAAGGTACTGGTATGAGAGGTCTATTATCCACAACCTTCGGATGGTTTGGATCAGTTTCACTCCTAGTGAGTCTTAGCTTCATCAGAAAACTATCCATCCTCTCATACTATGCCCAGGGTGTTTTCCTTCAAGCCATGGAGGGCTTTCTTCCACTTGCATATGTGAGATTCCTGATTATCAATCTCAAACCCCTCGGGTTTGTTCCACCCCTGTGGACCTGTTACATGAGGGGAATGGCCCCCTTGTAGCATTTTCCTTCAGTACATCTCAGACATGTACTTTCATGCTCTTTTTGAATTCAGGCTTCCCTGTCACCATCTGACTCACAGAATTTCAGCGCTATGTGTCAATGGACATGGTCCCCAGTGGAGTTCGTGTAACTTGATACAACCCTGAACTCAAAAACATCTTGAAAATTCTATTTTCAAACACGTACCTTTCCATCGACGAGTGCCACCTCGAAACCTTTGATTTCCACTGTTGAAATGGGCACTAGGTTCTTCTTGCGATTAGGTACATAAAAGAGATTCTGTAAATGAATCGAGTTACCCTCATTCAATTGAGAGGTAACATTCCCTACACCCTTTTTCGGAATAGGTGGCATCGGATCCAAGTATAATCCTGGGGTTCCTTGCTTTCTCTGAAGAGTTGGCCATTTCCTAGTTGTCCCTGGAGTGATTGTAATCAAGTGATGTGTCTCTGCCTTTTGGACATTCATTTGCATAATGGCCGAACTTATTGCAATCAAGGCATCTGCCTTTCCTTCCCAATGAAGTGATCCTTAGGTAGGCTATCAGAAACTTCTGCTGCACCATTCTGATAATATTCTCTGCTTCGACTTCACCCTCAGTGAAGAGGGATGAGGAATCCACTGATCCTTTTGTCCTTTCCCAATTGTCTTCGGTGATTGCTCTTTCACTCTTGCTTGGGCATTGTCTTCACCTTAGCTCTGATTCCATGTTAATTTTAGGTATGTTCTATGCTAGAGCAATTTATTTCACTTTTCACAGTTAGTTCAATATCTTTTCCAAATTAGCAATCACATCAGCATTAAAGTAAACTGTAGATAGAACATAAATATAAATCGCATAAGACAAGCCAAGACAAGAGGACACATGATGTGGTGCTAGCCAGGGACAAACCCCAATGTGGGGAAACCCTTGATCAATTCTTCTTTTATGTTCTTCAAAGTTCAACAGAGAAAGAGGGAGATAGTACATAAACAATAGAAGTCAATATTTTGACTTTTGATATCGCATAAGATGAGTTGAAGACATATTGCTTCAACTGATTCTCTAAGGTGACTCCTTCACCTATCATAGTGCTGCCTTTTGTCCATTCGCTGCACATAACCATGTGACACCAGACTGAGCTGCTCTCATTTGCTCTTGTCATCATGCAGCTCATTATGCTGCATCTTCCATCACACTGAGATTATCTAACATGAGATTAAGACCATATCTCTACTTATTATTACACAGAGAGCTGATGTGGTTATGTATAGCATCGAGAAATATAAACATATGCCGAGACTTATTTCCAAATATCCTTCTCCATAATATTGAAGTCATCTTTAAGGCATGCCTGTCTTACTGTTCCATCTCCATCTGGAGTTCTGTAGCTACAAGAGTATGATGTCAGGACTGCTCTTATTCATGCGAAATTAGCCCAACACTGGAATGCCGAGATTTTCCAAACCTCATGGCATTGTTGCATCTATACGCTCTTGTTATCTGAGGTCTTGACTATGACTGCACCTAATACCCAATCAAGGTGCAGTCAAGCCCTAGATTATGGATCTGCTCCTTCATGCGAGTTTAGGGTCATTATCATATGTCTGGACAGATCTAGATAGAGAGCCGAGATGTAACCCTTATTACTTCTTGCAATCCTGATCATTGTTTATAACATGCCGAGGCTGCATTAGATACACAGTCATCCGAGATGTATACGAGTGAAATCACTGCGTCATCAAATTCAGGTATGTCGAGATATGTATTTCGTCTGTGTCCTCAACACATTTCCTAGAACCTTGCTGCTTCATCAATGTGAATACCCGAGTTACGCTTTGACTATGAATACTCAATGTGGATACCCGAGTTTAGTTCACCCTGATCATACCTTACGCTTTAACTATGGACTCAATGCGGATACCCGAGTTTAGTTCGCTTCATACCTTACGCTTTGACTGCAACTACTACACCCGAAATTTCAGAGAGGAAGAATGTGGAGATTTTTATCTTCTTGGACTGTGTGAACAGGTTTCCATCGACTGCGTTAATAGGTCTCCATTGACTACATTTTACCGCGGCTAGGATCCTGCGTCTTGTTCTACCATACTAGCGTAGGTTTCTTCTTGGACATGATTGTAATGAGATCTTTCTCCTTGACTGTATGATAGTTTCTAGGGCTGCTCCATAGCTGTGATTTAGAACTAGGGTATCATAGGCCACCGTATATTCTTAGTGTCTCTCCTTCACCAAAAACCCAAAGACATGGAGAGGAGGAGATCACTTAAAGAGGATGTCCAAAAATGACTTCAAGTCCTCTTCTATTTGTACTAAAACGTAGATGATGAATAGACATGTCTATTGGGCTACTGAGCCTACTCAAGTTGTTGGCCGACTTGACAATTTGTTTTATAACGTTATTAAATTCATAACTGTTAAGTTATGGTATGCTCTATGCTTATATCAGTTTACTTATTTTTCTTATTATATTCCACAGATTAGCAATCACATGTACATAAAGTAAAGTGCAGATAGAACATTAAATGAGTGAGAGAAAACAAGCCAAGACAAGAGACACAAGATGTGGCGGCTAGCGAGGGACAAACCCCACAATGTGTGGGGAAACCCTTTGATAAAATCTTCTTTTATCTTCAATAATCCATCAGAGAGAAACAATACAATAAATCTGATTTATATCAGCAGTAGCAAACCCTGGATCAACAGCATCAACATTAGCGGCTTCATCATCAAAGTAGGGAAGACGATATTTCACAAATCGACCGTCGAATCGGCTTGATTCCACCACCAAAAGTTGTGGTTTCCAGAGGAGGTTCAGATGAACCTACAACGTAGTTCAGATGAGGAGATCTTCTAGTCCACGCGTCAAACTTTACTTTTGCAGTTGCAGCTTTAGTTTCAGCAGCTTCCTTCAAACTAGGGCAGTTGATATCTTGCAAACCGTCTGTCGGATTGACTTGATTCCACCGCCAAAAGTTGCGGATTTTAGAGGAGGTTCAGATGAACCTACAACACAGTTCTAAGGAGGAGATCTGATGGTCAACTCTGGTCAACATTGGATCTGCAGTTGCAACTTCAGGTTCAACAACTTCTGGCTTCACATGTGTGAGAGAGAGACCCTTTTCTACGCAGTAGAGAAGAGACTCTTTTCTGCGCAATAGAGAGAGAGATGTGATGAGATGAGTGAGTCCAAATGAGGAAAAGTCCTCCTATATTTATAGACAACGTTGGTGTTTGAATAGATGTGACTGTTGGGCTCCTAAGCCTACATGAGTTGTAGGTCAGCTTGATAATAATTCCATAATCAAAATAAATTCATATCTCCATGAATACTTATCGGAATCGGATGATATTATATCAATCCTACACCTCTCGACGAGAGGAATCTAATAAAAATATTATTAGCGATGAATAAGATGACCCACATGAAGTTTTGCCCTAGATGCCAATTTTAACACTCCCTCTCAACTAGGGACAACTTCATCTGCAATCTGTCTATCAGTCATTACTATTCATCCATCAAATGCACTTCCCTGTACAGCCTGACCCTTGCCATGCTCTGCTCTATTCTGGTTTGTCTTGTTCTACCCTATATTGATCTGTAATGCTCTCCTCTGTTATGCACTGCTCTGCTTTGATCTGCTCTACTCTGCTTTTGTCTGAATTATGAAGAAGAAGAAATGATCGAGGCTTTATCATACTGACTCAAAGTCAGTCTCAGAGTATGTACCACTGGTCCCAGACTAGTCTCAACCAACCCGAAGTCAGTGTCATAGTGAGTACAACTCCACAAGTCCCAGACCATTATCATCCTCCACTGACTCAAATTCAGTCTTAGAGTGCGTACCATTGGTCCAAAGACCAGTCTCAACCAACCCGAAGTCAGCTTCATATTAAGTACCACTCCTACCACTGGTCCTAGACCAGTATCAGAGAGTGTACCACTGGTCGCAAACCACTCTCAACTGACCCGAAGTCAGCGTCATAGTATGTACCACTCTCACTGGTCTCATACCAGTATTGCATTGACACGAAGTCAGTCTCAGAGTATGTACCACTAGTCCCAGACCAGTCTCAACAGACCCGAAGTCAGTGTCATAGTATGGTACAACTCCTACCGCTAGTCCCAGACCAGTGTCATTGATCCCAGATCAATGGAGGTCATCCTAGCATAGGGAGTACGGTAGATACAACGGTGCGTCCAATGGTACTACTATGGTCCCTAACTTCATTTCTCTGCTCATTGATCAGATGAGAGGTACTTCCCATGAGTCCTAGACTGCAGGGGTAGGATTCCTCGATAGGATAACTAATCAATCCTATCCTCACAAGAGAACACATCAATCCTACTACAGTTGCCATGGAGAACACATCAATCCAGGCCTCACAGGAGAACACATCAATCCTGCTACAATCGCCATGGAGAACACATCAATCCAGGCCTCACAGGAGAGCTAATCATCCTGCTACATAGGAGAGCGAATCATCCTGTTCCACAAGCAAATCATCTTGTTCCACAAGAGAGCGAATCATCTTGTTCCAATGCGCACCACCAGGGGAGGGTGAGTCACCCTGTGGTCGTATGTTGCTCTAGTAAGAACTGCAAGCCCTCAGAGCTCCTAGAGCTCAATGTATGCAACATGCAGGAACCTTGTACAAGGGTTTCTTGACGACTCCAAGTCGTTTTGGAAAATCACAGATTAGATCTTTCCTCAGGGCTTTGACAAGGTGTATCGACCTATACATCATCTTAATGCAATAGAGCCTCCTTGCTCATTGACTTACCATATCCCAGATGATGTCTATCTGCTGGAGCAATCGACAAATACGATATTCCTCAATAATCGAATCCCACCTCTAGTTGTTACAAAGAATCACAATGGTATGTGTTCAAACAGCTCACTAAAGAGCTTCCCCAACTAGGCAACTTCATATGAGTTCATACTCGTAGATATGTATCCAGTCTCAGTGATGCTTATGACAACCGACTTCTGCTTCCTACTCATCCATTATATCGAAGTAGAGTCCAAAGAGAAACAACACTAAAAGTGCTCCAGTGATCCTCCACACTACCTGCCTAATCAACATTCAAATAATCATGCAGTTTCATATTTCCGACAGTGTATCTCAATCCATGCGAGATTGTATCCTGAAGACATCTCAGAAGATTCTTAGCACCAATCTAGTGAGGCTCAACCAAATATGAGCTCACAATGCTAATTGCAAAACATATGTTCAGACGGAGGTTCACCAAGAACATCAACGCAAACGAGTTTTTGAAACTCAGAGGCATTTCCCAAATTTGGTCCGACATCACTACCATATAACTTCTGAAAGTTAAGATCCTCGAGTTAGTCACAGGCTTGCAGTCCACCATACCAAATCTTTTCAGAATCTTCACCACATATTTTCCTTGAGATAGGAAAATTTCCCTTGGCTTCTGCCACAATTTGAGTCCTTGGTTCTTCATTTCAAATTCAGAAGCCAACTCCCTCTTACATTTGTGAATGAGAGCGTATGCACCTGTTAGAAAGAGGTCATCCATGTACAACACCAGTTTGAGAAGCTTGTCATATTCAACCTTAAGGTAAAGGTTAGGATCGGCTTCACTCGTAGTGAATCCCAACTTCATCAAGTAGCTATTGATCCTCTCATACCATGCTCGGGGTGCTTGCTTCAGCCCATAGAGAGCCTTCTTCAACCTGCATACATGAGATTTTCAATCATAAATCTCAAATCCTTCATGTTGCTCCACATAGATCTCTTCTTTGATCGAATCGCGCAAGAACGCGATCTATCCATCTGATGTAGGTTCCACCCTTGTGAAGCCACAATGGCCATGATCAAGCAGATGGTTGTATATCTAACAACAGGTGCAAATATCATAGTCTATACCATCCTTCTGGGAGAAACCACAAGCAACAAAACGAACCTTATACTTTTCCGTACTTCCATCCGTTGCATGCTTTATCTTGTAAAGCCATTTGGAAGTAACAATTGTCTTGTCCTGGGGTTTGGGAACTACTTCCTAGACATCATTCTTCATAATTGACTCATGTTCTTCGGTCATAGCATCCTTCCATACTTGATGCTTGACGGCATCTGAGAACGATGAAGGCTCATTTTGTATGATCGTTCTTATGATGGTCAGGTATCCCTGATACCTATTAGGTTTCTTACTTTCACAAAAGGTACCTCAGGGTGCAGCATGTCCTTCAACATCATCAACTATCCCCCTAAGCCATGAAGGCCTCTTCTTAGAAGAGGAAGTCTCATGTGGATGAGGATCAATCGGATCCATGGGTTCTTCTACATCAAGCATTGATTCATCATCCTTTTCTTTCGGTTCCCTGGTGTCGGCTTCTTGAGAGCTCCTCAAAGTCAGAAGATTGTCCATCTTACTAAGAGCCATATCTTCGTCAAAGGTGACATTATGACTAATCACGACTTCCCTTTGACTGGCAGTGAACATTTCTTCAGGGGTCTTGGAACCCAATGCTTGATGAGGGCATTGATTTTGTACATATACGACAGTGTTTGTAGTTTCAACCCATAGAAGCTTCGGAAGTCTTTGATCATGTAGCATGGCTCAGACGGCTTCCACAATCATACGGTTCTTCCTTTCTCCCACACCATTATGCTCTGGAGTATGTGGTGTAGTAGTCTCCCTCTTAATGCCAACCTCAGGTATGCCTGAGTGAACCAACTATCGGAGGTCTTGCTTTGGCTTGAGGGGAATGGTCCCCTTTTGAGCTTTCCTTCGGCACATCCTGGACATACACCTTCTTTCTCTACTCGGAATTCGGGCATGCCTGTCACCATTTGTCTTACACAGAGTAGAGCTTTATAATAAAGGGGGGCAAACCTCCGATGCCAAAGTTCAGATTAAAGAGATGTGTCATAAGACATGACACCTAGCGGACTTCCATCGACCTGATATAATGAATCAACACAAAACCCAAGAGTAAAGGCATCTTTAACATTATTTTTTCATATACGTACCTTGTCATCGCTGAAGGTTACCTTGTAGCCTTTGTCTTCCATTGTCGAGATGGACACCAAGTTCTTTTTTAGGTCAGGTGCATTTAATACATCTTGGAATTTCTAGCCTTCTTAAATGGTTGTCGTCTTCCTTGATTTCCAGCATTCTTTTTACCTTTGCTATTGAATTTGCCATTCCTTCAATTACCATGAGAGGGATTTTGATCATCATCACGGTGAGAGTCCTTTCTATCAGGGCATTCCCTTGCATAGTGACCTGCTTTATTGCAGATGTAGCATCGTCCTTTACTTCCTCCCTTAGGTCCAGCCTTTCCTTTCGATTTAGTCCCGGAATTATTTCTTTTCTTAGCATTAGAAAAACAGGTAGCAGGAGGACCTTTAGGCATGGGCATTTCTTGCTCTCCTACCCTTGTTTCTTCTTGAATGCATCTAGCCATTAATTTCTTGAAAAAAGGGAATTACATTATTGTTCAGAAGAGTAGTCCTGAACACGTATCATTCGGATGGTAATCCTCCAAGAGTCATGAGTGCCATTTCTCTGTCAGTAATAGTCTCCCCAATAGATAGGAGATCGTTCTTGATCTCGATGATTCTTAAGAAATATGCTTGCATACTCTCATCTTTACCCTTATGAATTTCCTTCAGCTTATTTCTAAGAAACAAAACTTGATTTGCATCATTAACTTTAAATAAACTCACCAGTGTATCGTAGATTTCCTTGTAGGTGTTTAGGTCGGAGATGTAGGCCACCAAGTGCTTGTCGATAGAGTCCTAGATGATCTTCTGTTTTGACTTCTCCCGTTTTCCATTTGTTCCATGCAGCAGCGGATGCATTTGATGGAGGCTCAACACCTATTACATGGTCTAGCACTCCTTGATCTTCTAGGGTTAGATCGATAGATATCCTCCATCCGTGATAGTCAGCTTTCTCACGAAGCTTGTCTTCGGCAAGAAAGAGTGTTGAGGACCCCATAGTTCTTTTAGGATAGCCTTGCCAATCTTCTCTTCCGTGATTGCTCTTGCTCTTACTCGGGCTTTGTCTTCACCTCAGCTCTGATCCCATGTTAAGTTAGGGTATGTTCTATGCTTATAGCAGTTTACTTATTTTTCTTATTATATTCCACAGATTAGCAATCACATGTACATAAAGTAAAGTGCAAATAGAACATTAAACGATCGACAGAAAACAAGCCAAGACAAGAGACACAAGATGTGGCGGCTAGCCAGGGACAAACCCCACAATGTGTGGGGAAACCTTTTGATAAAATCTTCTTTTATCTTCAATAATTCATCAGAGAGAAACAATACAATAAATCTGATTTATATCAACAGTAGCAAACCCTAGATCAACAGCATCAACATTAGTGGCTTCATCATCAAACTAGGGCAGACGATATTTCACAAACTGATTGTCGGATCGGCTTGATTCCACCACCAAAAGTTGCGGTTTCCACAGGAGGTTCAAATGAACCTACAACGCAGTTTAGATGAGAAGATATTCTAGTCCACACAGGTCAAACTTTACTTTTGCAGTTGCAGCTTCAGTTTCAACAGCTTCCTTTAAACTAGGGCAATTCATATCTTGCAAACCGTCTATCGGATTGACTTGATTCCACCACCAAAAGTTGCGGCTTTTATGTTGGAAATAATACTGAGAGGGGGGGGGGTGAATCAGTATTATCACATTAATAAAACTTTTTCATTTCCAAACTCTGATTCATATATGCTACTTCCTCAACTTCTTATGATGAGTGCATTAGAACATTATCAACCATATTATCAGTTAACAGATGCAGTAACATAGAATAGATCATCACACATAAGGCACACACATGAACACCATGATATAAGGTGGAAACCCAATGCGGGAGAAAACCACCTGCTGCAAGTCATCTCAATCTTCTTCTTAATAAGAAAATCCTTTTACAATATTTGTACTGGTGCAGTCTTATACCAGTACGGGAGCTACAACCCCCTTTGCTCTTGTACTAGCCGATCCATTTACTAGTACGCAGGCTGCTACCTGCTACAATGCTCCAAAGATTCCCCTTTGCTTTTGTACTAGTTTAAGTACTAGTACGTAGGCGCTGGCCTACAATCTTCTCTCCTCCAGGTACCACGTTTCATCAATTTTCATACTTCTG
>APFE030339674.1:16130-279685 GCA_000404065.3 Pinus taeda
TCCAAGACAAGACTCATACAGCGAAGCGCAAACATACATGACATGGAGCTCCAAGACAAGACTCATACAGCGAAGCGCAGTAGCCATGGGAGGAGGAGGAGCAGATTCGTAAAAGGAAAAGATTGGGACAAGGATCGGAAACAAATATTGGCTGGATTCAACGGTAAAGCTTTTCTTGACTGCCACCTCTGCAAAACAAAAGCACTTTTCTTGACTGCTAGTGCAACAAAAAAGCACTTTGTGGGGACATGATCTTGGATTGCCAGTTTTTGCGAAGATAATTTTGTTCCCGGCTCAACGAAAAAGCACTTTGTGGGGACATGATCTTGGATTGCCAATTTTTGTGATGAAGATAATTTTGTTGCCATTAGGATTAGGAGGAGTATATGTCATAATTCAATGGGTGTAATAATCTAATCTAAGGGTAACCTCTCTGTTAAACGTTCACAAGCTTTTCTTGACTGCCACCTCTGCAAAACAAAAGCACTTTTCTTCACTGCCAGCGCAACAAAAAAGCACTTTGTGGGGACATGATCTTGGATTGCCAGTTTTTGCGAAGATAATTTTGTTCCCAGGCTCAACGAAAAAGAACTTTGTGGGGACATGATCTTGGATTGCCAATTTTTGTGATGAAGATAATTTTGTTGCCATTAGGATTAGGAGGAGTATATGTCATAATTCAATAGGTGTAATAATCTAATCTAAGGGTAATCTAAGGGTAATGGGGACATGATTTTGGATTGCCAATTTTTTGCCAGAAGAGAGGAGGATGGGGATGACGATGTGGATGTGGCAGGATTTAATTATGTGCCTCTATTTAAATCTATAACTAGAAGAAGAAGAAAAACAGTCTCTATTTGAATTTATAACTAGAAAAAGAAGAAAAACAGAGACTCGATGCATAGAAATTCACCTAATGTACCTGGGATTGATTGAATCCCATCCCATGCAAATATGACTTCATATAAATACGTTTAGCCTAGAAATTTCTGTTCATTCAAAAACTGAAGCAGGGCATGTACCAATTCATAATTAGGCAAGTTCTGTGGATTCAAAAACTGAAGCAGGTGCCCATTCATAATTGTGCGTTTAGCCTGGTAATTCAATATATGCTAGAACAGAGCTAATTGCATGAAATAATTACAAATCATATTAATTCTAATTCTTGCAGTGTATGCCAATTACTAAGCCAATCTAATCTAACATTTGTGTGAAGGTTACATGTACAGAAATTTGCATACCTAGGATTGAGGAGGATATGGGTGGGTATCTCCTCATTCACATACCTTTTGCTCCGGTGATGTCTGTCTACCTTGCGAAAATTGATGTGATGTATGTTTAGCTTCAACTCCCTGTACCGCGCGACACAACAACACGCAAACCAGACCAGACCATACCAGACAACACAAAACTCATACAGAGACCAGACAAGACTACACAAAACTCATGCAGAGACAACCAGACTCACAAGCATACATGACATGGAGCTCCAAAACAAGACTCATACAACGAAGCGCAAACATACATGACATGGAGCTCCAAGACAAGACTCATACAGCGAAGCGCAGTAGCCATGGGAGGTGGAGGAGCAGATTCGTAAAAGGCAAAGATTGGGACAAGGATCGGAAACAAATATTGGCTGGATTCAACGGTCAAGCTTTTCTTGACTGCCACCTATGCAAAACAAAAGCACTTTTCTTGACTGCCAGCGCAACAAAAAATCACTTTGTGGGGACATGATCTTGGATTGCCAGTTTTTGCGAAGATAATTTTGTTCCCGGCTCAACGAAAAAGCACTTTGTGGGGACATGATCTTGGATTTCCAATTTTTGTGATGAAGATAATTTTGTTGCCATTAAGATTAGGAGGAGTATATGTCATAATTCAATGGCTGTAATAATCTAATCTAAGGGTAACCTCTCTGTTAAACGTTCACAAGCTTTTCTTGACTGCCACCTCTGCAAAACAAAAGCACTTTTCTTGACTGCCAGCACAACAAAAAAGCACTTTGTGGGGACATGATCTTGGATTGCCAGTTTTTGTGAAGATAATTTTGTTCCCGGCTCAACGAAAAAGCACTTTGTGGGGACATGATCTTGGATTGCCAGTTTTTGCGAAGATAATTTTGTTCCCGGCTCAACGAAAAAGCACTTTGTGGGGACATGATCTTGGATTGCCAATTTTTGTGATGAAGATAATTTTGTTGCCATTAGGATTAGGAGTATATGTCATAATTCAATGGGTGTAATAATCTAATCTAAGGGTAACCTCTCTGTTAAACGTTCACAAGCTTTTCTTGACTGCCACCTCTGCAAAACAAAAGCACTTTTCTTGACTTCCAGCGCAACAAAAAAGCACTTTGTGGGGACATGATCTTGGATTGCCAGTTTTTGTGAAGATAATTTTGTTCCCGGCTCAACGAAAAAGCACTTTGTGGGGACATGATCTTGGATTGCCAATTTTTGTGATGAAGATAATTTTGTTGCCATTAGGATTAGGAGGAGTATATGTCATAATTCAATGGGTGTAATAATCTAATCTAAGGGTAATCTAAGGGTAATGGGGACATGATTTTGGATTGCCAATTTTTTTCCAGAAGAGAGGAGGATGGGGATGACGATGTGGATGTGGCAGGATTTAATTATGTGCCTCTATTTAAATATATAACTAGAAGAAGAAGAAAAACAGTCTCTATTTTAATTTATAACTAGAAAAAGAAGAAAAACAAAGACTCGATGCATAGAAATTCACCTAATGTACCTGGGATTGATTGAATCCCATCCCATGCAAATATGAATTCATATAAATACGTTTAGCCTAGAAATTTCTGTGCATTCAAAAACTGAAGCAGGGCATGTACCAATTCATAATTAGGCAAGTTCTGTGGATTCAAAAACTGAAGCAGGTGCCCATTCATATTTGTGCGTTTAGCCTGGTAATTCAATATACGCTAGAACAGAGCTAATTGCATGAAATAATTACAAAATCATATTAATTCTAATTCTTGCAGTGTATGCCAATTACTAAGCCAATCTAATCTAACATCTGTGTGAAGGTTACATGTACAAAAATTTGCATACCTGGGATTGAGGAGGATATGGGTGGGTATCTCCTCATTCACATACCTTTCGCTCCGGTGATGTCTGTCTACCTTGAGAAAATTGATGTGATGTATGTTTAGCTTCAACTCCCCGTACCGCGTGACACAACAACACGCAAACCAGACCAGACCATACCAGACAACACAAAACTCATACAGAGACCAGACAAGACTACACAAAACTCATACAGATACAACCAGACTCACAAGCATACATGACATGGAGCTCCAAGACAAGACTCATACAACGAAGAGAAAACATACATGACATGGAGCTCCAAGACAAGACTCATACAGCGAAGCGCAGTAGCCATGGGAGGAGGAGGAGCAAATTCGTAAAAGGCAAAGATTGGGACAAGGATCGGAAACAAATATTGGCTGGATTCAACGGTCAAGCTTTTCTTGACTGCCACCTCTGAAAAACAAAAGCACTTTTCTTGACTGCCAGCGCAACAAAAAAGCACTTTGTGGGGACATGATCTTGGATTGCCAGTTTTTGCGAAGATAATTTTGTTCCCGGCTCAACGAAAAAGCACTTTGTGGGGACATGATCTTGGATTGCCAATTTTTGTGATGAAGATAATTTTGTTGCCATTAGGATTAGGAGGAGTATATGTCATAATTCAATGGGTGTAATAATCTAATCTAAGGGTAACCTCTCTGTTAAACGTTCACAAGCTTTTCTTGACTACCACCTCTGCAAAACAAAAGCACTTTTCTTGACTGCCAGCGCAACAAAAAAGCACTTTGTGGGGACATGATCTTGGATTGCCAGTTTTTGCGAAGATAATTTTGTTCCCAGGCTCAACGAAAAAGCACTTTGTGGGGACATGATCTTGGATTGCCAATTTTTGTGATGAAGATAATTTTGTTGCCATTAGGATTAGGAGGAGTATATGTCATAATTCAATGGGTGTAATAATCTAATCTAAGTGTAATCTAAGGGTAATGGGGACATGATTTTGGATTGCCAATTTTTTGCCAGAAGAGAGGAGGATGGGGATGACGATGTGGATGTGGCAGAATTTAATTATGTGCCTCTATTTAAATATATAACTAGAAGAAGAAGAAAAACGGTCTCTATTTGAATTTATAACTAGAAAAAGAAGAAAAACAGAGACTCGATGCATAGAAATTCACCTAATCTACCTGGGATTGATTGAATCCCATCCCATGCAAATATGAATTCATATAAATACGTTTAGCCTAGAAATTTCTGTGCATTCAAAAACTGAAGCAGGGCATGTACCAATTCATAATTAGGCAAGTTCTGTGGATTCAAAAACTGAAGCAGGTGCCCATTCATAATTGTGCGTTTAGCCTGGTAATTCAATATATGCTAGAACAGAGCTAATTGCATGAAATAATTACAAAATCATATTAATTCTAATTCTTGCAGTGTATGCCAATTACTAAGCGAGTCTAATCTAACATCTGTGTGAAGGTTACATGTACAGAAATTTGCATACCAGGGATTGAGGAGGATATGGGTGGGTATCTCCTCATTCACATACCTTTCGCTCCGGTGATGTCTGTCTACCTTGAGAAAATTGATGTGATGTATGTTTACCTTCAACTCCCCGTACCGCGCAACACAACAACACGCAAACCAGACCAGACCATACCAGACAACACAAAACTCATACAGAGACCAGACAAGACTACACAAAACTCATACAGAGACAACCAGACTCACAAGCATACATGACATGGAGCTCCAAGACAAGACTCATATAGCGAAGCGCAAACATACATGACATGGAGCTCCAAGACAAGACTCATACAACGAAGCGCAGTAGCCATGGGAGGAGGAGGAGCAGATTCGTAAAAGGCAAAGATTGGGACAAGGATCGGAAACAAATATTGGTTGTATTCAATGGTTAAGCTTTTCTTGACTGCCACCTCTGAAAAACAAAAGCACTTTTCTTGACTGCCAGCGCAACAAAAAAGCACTTTGTGGGGACATGATCTTGGATTGCCAGTTTTTGCGAAGATAATTTTGTTCCCGGCTCAACGAAAAAGCACTTTGTGGGGACATGATCTTGGATTGCCAATTTTTGTGATGAAGATAATTTTGTTGCCATTAGGATTAGGAGTATATGTCATAATTCAATGGGTGTAATAATCTAATCTAAGGGTAACCTCTCTGTTAAACGTTCACAAGCTTTTCTTGACTGCCACCTCTGCAAAACAAAAGCACTTTTCTTCACTGCCAGCGCAACAAAAAAGCACTTTGTGGGGACATGATCTTGGATTGCCAGTTTTTGCGAAGATAATTTTGTTCCCAGGCTCAACGAAAAAGAACTTTGTGGGGACATGATCTTGGATTGCCAATTTTTGTGATGAAGATAATTTTGTTGCCATTAGGATTAGGAGGAGTATATGTCATAATTCAATAGGTGTAATAATCTAATCTAAGGGTAATCTAAGGGTAATGGGGACATGATTTTGGATTGCCAATTTTTTGCCAGAAGAGAGGAGGATGGGGATGACGATGTGGATGTGGCAGGATTTAATTATGTGCCTCTATTTAAATCTATAACTAGAAGAAGAAGAAAAACAGTCTCTATTTGAATTTATAACTAGAAAAAGAAGAAAAACAGAGACTCGATGCATAGAAATTCACCTAATGTACCTGGGATTGATTGAATCCCATCCCATGCAAATATGACTTCATATAAATACGTTTAGCCTAGAAATTTATGTTCATTCAAAAACTGAAGCAGGGCATGTACCAATTCATAATTAGGCAAGTTCTGTGGATTCAAAAACTGAAGCAGGTGCCCATTCATAATTGTGCGTTTAGCCTGGTAATTCAATATATGCTAGAACAGAGCTAATTGCATGAAATAATTACAAATCATATTAATTCTAATTCTTGCAGTGTATGCCAATTACTAAGCCAATCTAATCTAACATTTGTGTGAAGGTTACATGTACAGAAATTTGCATACCTAGGATTGAGGAGGATATGGGTGGGTATCTCCTCATTCACATACCTTTCGCTCCGGTGATGTCTGTCTACCTTGCGAAAATTGATGTGATGTATGTTTAGCTTCAACTCCCTGTACCGCGCGACACAACAACACGCAAACCAGACCAGACCATACCAGACAACACAAAACTCATACAGAGACCAGACAAGACTACACAAAACTCATGCAGAGACAACTAGACTCACAAGCATACATGACATGGAGCTCCAAAACAAGACTCATACAACGAAGCGCAAACATACATGTCATGGAGCTCCAAGACAAGACTCATACAGCGAAGCGCAATAGCCATGGGAGGAGGAGGAGCAAATTCGTAAAAGGCAAAGATTGGGACAAGGATCGGAAACAAATATTGGTTGGATTCAACGGTCAAGCTTTTCTTGACTGCCACCTCTGAAAAACAAAAGCACTTTTCTTGACTGCCAGCGCAACAAAAAAGCACTTTGTGGGGACATGATCTTGGATTGCCTGTTTTTGCGAAGATAATTTTGTTCCCGGCTCAACGAAAAAGCACTTTGTGGGGACATGATCTTGGATTGCCAATTTTTGTGATGAAGATAATTTTGTTGCCATTAGGATTAGGAGGAGTATATGTCATAATTCAATGGGTGTAATAATCTAATCTAAGGGTAACCTCTCTGTTAAACGTTCACAATCTTTAGCACTCAAATATGCCTTGCAGAGGCCAATTACACTTCACACTTGGTGTTTATAAAGCATTACATGCATATTTATAGTTTTAAAGTACATATATTACTAATTTATAATTAGCAAGAATGTATATTCTAGGTGAGTGTAATAAAAGTTAAATCTATGTTTTAAAATTATTCTTAGTAAATTGGAGAATGCTCCCAACCAATCAAGTTACTAACTCTAGAGTTGTTTCACAATATTATTGTTTAGGTTTATTAATTACCTATCCAAGGGAACAACTAGATTTAAAATAAGCCCAAAACACACTCCCATTCATAATGACCAAAGTTATTATAGCTTGGGAAAGCGAATTTTAAAGGGAATTACACGCAGGTGCACTGAAAAATGTTCATGTTTTCGAACTTATCTTTCTTCATTCATTATCGTATCCATTTATAAAATGTTAAAGAGGTTGATTTCATCTTCATTCATTAATTTCCTCCTTAAATACTACTTTCATGGATTTCCATACGGTTAACACATTTGACATGTGATGGGGAGAAGAGAAGCACATATGCCATGCATAATAATATATAATAATTGTCATCGGTAACATAACGAGATTGAGATTTATCATTGAATATATGATAAATGATCATCCACTTCGATGGAATAATTTAAATCATTACAAATAACATCTTAATTATCAACTATTCAACAATTTTGAGAAGGATGAAGTTCAAAACTACTTACAGATTAAATTTAATTCATAGATTAAATTCTCTCTCTCTCTCTCTCTCTCTCTCCCTCTCTCTCTCTCTCTCTCTCTTCTAAAAAACATTAAAAATGTTTCACCCAAATTTTATATAATAAAATCACTGAAACTCTATTAAAAAAATTTACGAAATCCTTACTAATTTAAATAATTTGTACAAATATTACTACACATTTTGCATATTAATTGATTAAAAAAAATATACTTTTAAATAAATTTCCTTTGCATCTAAACATCCCATGGTCTACCCGAATGGAAAAGGTTGTAATCCAGGCTCAACAAATCGATCTTTCTGGTTGTCATTAGATTGTTCTCGTTTGATTTGAGAGTTCAAGGGTCAGGTATGATATGCAAAATTAATCACTGAAAGACATCTCACATCCTTCATATAACTGTGTCAAATTTTTCCATTAGGTTTCTTCCATTTGATTTGAGAGTTCAAGAGTCGGATATGTATGCAAAATGCACTTCTCCTTCGTAATCATCCAACCAGAGCACCCACAAGGAGATGATTCTAACTCGCCACCTCGAAGAATTCGGTGGCATTTTCAGCTAATACCTAAAGCATTTCTAGAGAAAAACGAATGACAGATTTATTCCTTTCAATTTATGAAACAAAAATCACCCCTATTGTTGTGAAGATTTTCGAGATTTTCCAAACATTCAATAAACATCCAGGATGGACTCCGCACAAGGCATTATTCAAATGACAGGGTCCCCATACATTCAAGAAAGATTTTAAGTGGCTCTCTTGGACTCACCAAGTTTCGACCTTGCGAACTACCATTGGATAATAAAGAAAATCATATTGAACTGCATTACAAAGGCCTCCCTGAAATGGCTCTGGTTGGGAGTAGGAATAGAGTCTAGAAGGTTAAGTGACCATGGAAGGAGATTACTATGAAGAAGGCCATAATTATGGAACAAGAATTAGGGATGATGTAGAGTGGGAGGTGAAAATGACCATCAGGGGTTTCAACGTGCTATAGGAAAATAATGGTCTATGGAGATGTTCCTAAGGGGAATTCACCACTATTATTGACAAGATTCTTGAGAGATTTCCAAATATTCCATAAACAGTTGGACCAGATTTGAGAAAAACATTCTTGACTTGAAAGTTGAGAGACTCTCCACACATTCCAGAAAGAATCATGACATAAAAACTTTGGGTCGATTTTCACAGTAAAAAGTATGAAACTAGATGTTTTAGCTTACAAACACTAAAAAGTATGTAAATTGGTGTTGACTTTGTTTGGAATGCCATAGGCTTTATTTAATGACCAAAAGTCTACCCAAAATTCATAGGGTTTCGACCTCATGACCTACCACTAGCAGATAAAGAAAATCCTATTGGGATGGATTGCAGATGACTTTGTGAATTAACCTAGGCTAGAGGAGCAGGAATCGACTTAATTGGAAGGTCGGTGACCGATCAAGGGAGCTTGCTATAAAAAAAGGCCATAATGATGGAACGATAATTGGGGACAACACGGAAAAGGAAAGGGAATGGGACCATTGAAGATTTCAACGTGTTATGGGTTGATAATGGTCTTTGGAGAGGTCCATGATAGGAATTTGCCACTATTATTGACAAGATCATCAAGACACTTTTCATATATTCAATAAATGGCTAGGCCAAGCTAGAGATAAAAAATCTTATTGACATGAGAGACTCGCAAAATATTCAGGAAAGACTTGAGCCAAGGGGAGAAGGGATATATTCTAGAAGGTTGAGTGTCCAGTCAAGGGAGGTTGCTATCAAAGAGGGATCAAATTATGAACAAGAATTGGGGATGATGTAGAGACGAAAAGGGAAAGCGACTATAGAGGGTTTCACGGTGCTATCGAGCAAGAAGTATTTTTTGAAAGGTTCGTGGGGGGAATTGAAAGGGAATGGGAACATGAATTTAAAGTGAGAGAAAATGAGAAAAGGTTCAATTTATGAGAAGTCGAAAAGGATAATTGAATCAGAAAGAAAATTTAAAGGGAAGGAGACAAAAGGAGAAAAGGTTCTTTTGATAGGAATAATGAAAGAGAAAGGGGCGATCCTTCTTCACAAGGTGGGGAACAACAGGACCTTTCCATCTTGAATAGAATTTCACTTGGTGATCTTACTTTCAACTCCAAACCTATCACTTCCAACTTGACAATATTACTTGAGAAAATATTAATGGCACAAAGACTATTGTGCTACTATTTGCAATGGCATTCTTAAGGTAAGCTTCTTCCTCTCACTTATATGTTGTTCTGTTTAATTACACAGTTGACTTTTTCTTTAATGTGGTTCTCCGAGGAGTTATCTTTTTGTTTGCTTGTCCTTTTTTCCTAAGTTTTTTTGTTTGGTGTTTATCTTTTCTAACGCAATCTCCCAAGGCTATTACATAACCGTAAAATCATATTAGTGTTATTTATTTCATTAATTTATTCCAAATCTTAGCATCTCAAATTGTCATTTTAGAGAGGTTTAGACTACAATTATATGTCAATTTACTAAAAAACCAACCTTATGTATTGAAATTATAAAGTTGCACGTTACATGCTCCTGTAGAGAAAATCAAACCAAAATAGAATGTTTGAAAATATTGTATTTTGAAATATTGCTTGCAAGCGTGTTTGGAAAAAATGATTTCTTCTTATAAAAATACGTTTATATGTAGTTTAGTAACAAACCTTTTCATTTCTAGTTCTCCATATTTATTGAACTCGGGAGGTGAAAAATGTTGACCTATTAGGAGGTGAAGGCTAGGGAAAAGGCATGGCATGATTTCCATATCAAGCAAAAGAAATCCTAGGTTGATGATCTTGTGTTGATGTATGACAACGAATTTATGAAACACCCTAGGAAATTTCATATGCATTAGCTTGGATTGTATCTTATGCAGTATGTCACAAATGCAATGACAGTACAATCGGAGAAATTGAATGAGGATCCCATCAATGACTTGTCAAAGGGAACCGACTAAAATTGTCTAGAGACAATTACCCCACTTTCGAAAGTTGATGTGTTTGTAGGGGTAAAAAATATTTGTTTTTGTAACCTTATTGGCATTCACAGGTCAACATTGTGAAGTAGAGAGCCCAAAGAATGTTGTGTTGGCAGGAACAATGTGACTAACTTGGAAAAGCAGATATATCTTGTTGCAGTGAAGGGCTAACACATTGTGCACCAAGAACATTGCACAGCCACGTGTATAAGCATTCAAGGAAAGTGTGTAGTACCAGTGATAACATGAAAAGTGGACTACATCTAGTGGTCAATGATGCCAATAGAAACCAAGAAATTGTAGAAAAAGGAACAAGTAAAAGCATGTGCCACCCATGTGGATGGGCATTGTGGAAATATATTAAAAGGGACATTAAATCTATTAAAGAAAAATGTGTCCTAGATCAGCGGAAATGTTAGGAAGGTTGCTTGGCATGAATTCTACCATGGCTAGAATCACAAACGATGTTCATGACTAGTGAAGTTATTATAAGATATAACCAAGATTACTAAAAGTTATTGTTCTTGAAAATGTGCACAAGGCATGTAAGTCACTAAGACTTCATCCGGTTCTTTTCTCATTGTCTCATATTTGTAAGATTAAAGTCGAGGCGTGAAGCAAAAAACTAATCAAAATTTATTTGCAGATGAATTTTGTATTTGTTAGATACATATGCCATGGCCTCATCATTAGTTCCCAATAAATCAAGGACATAAGTCGCTAGTGGTGTGCGGCCTCCACAACTTGTTGCAAAATAAAAAACTCAGTTGTTGAAAGAGCCAAAGTATAAATTGTTAACACCTTCAATTCTGAAAGGTGTTATCAAATAAGGTGCCATGCTCAACATGATCGACAAGCTGAAATTTAATGAACACTTTGTCACATACCCCAACAATTTTCCCCAATTTGCTAAGGTAAAGTACATGACTATCATAGTCCAACCAAGACTTCCACGGGTTTGTGAACCTCAACAATGGACTAAGGGGGTTGATAAATCAAGTATTTTAAATTTGTTAGATATCCCCCATTTTGGTTTAGTAATGAAGTAAATATTTGTGTTAAATTACTCCCGGTTGAGTACAAAATAGAGATGTGGCTCTCTGAGCCTATAGAAATTGATTCATAACTCATATCTAGGATTTATGGGTTATCCATTTCACAAAAATAATGAAAATGATGTTGGTAAGGAGGTGATAGAAAAATACAGTGCAGTTTGTGGATGGAGGGGGATATTAATATCCTCTATAAGTGATGAGCAGGTGAATTTTTCCACGCTATTAATTTCTTGTAAGTTTCTTAGGAAGTTACAAAAGGAGCATTGACTTGTAGGAGAAGTGGCTATTGCAACGAAATGTGGCACACGTGTCACCCTACTGAGTACTCGTGCAAAATTTGGTGCTCCAAACAGTTCTCTGTTCCGGACAAATGTGGGTGACATCATCAACATTTTCTGACAACTATCCAGGGCCTCAGCTTGAAATGTGACTAATTGCTTGACACAGAGATCAATGCACCACTTTTTTGTCTTCAACATCCGTTCCCCGTTCCCACAATTTCTAAAAATGTATCGTGCTTATTGTACATAATCACTGATCTCTCGGGTTCTCCTCTTACCATAAAAGGCTTCGTGACCTGATTTGACTCAAACGTATTAGAAGCCTTCTACCAGCTTATCTGATTGAAAATGTAAGAGGTGAGGGCCCTCAAATGAATGTCCCCCACATATGGAACCGGATTAAATTCTCTATCAACACGTAGGAGATACTCATGCATGTAAAGCTCACACATCAAATGCTGAGTTGGCACATCATGGGCTCTCAATATCTGGAGGAACTGTACACCATCCTCAATCTCATGACTAATTTCTTTCTTGATGCTTTCCAAACAGAAGAAAAGAAAACATTCATGCAAAAATAAAGAGTAACTGGAAGCAGGAGGGCGACGTGCCATCACCTCCTGTGCTAAATTGAGAATTCGTTCTTTGTCGGATTTCAATTCTGCCACTTGCCTTTCCAGTCGCTCCACCTTGAGTTGCTGCTTTGCATACCTCAATCGCATTATATCTATGTGCTCCACATATTGGAAGATAGTCGTGGATGCTCGTTCTTGGGCTTTCTTCACTTCGTTCTGATATCGCGCCATAGTGGATTTCCAAGTTTGTACTTCAGCCGTCAAAGAAAACTCACTGCCTTCAAACAAATACTTGATAGGGTCTATCTGAGTGGCAATAGAGGTTGTTTCCAATTCATCTACCTGTGTCTCTGCTTCGGCCATCGTGGCTTTGGGCTTCTTAGCACGCCACTTATATTTTTTCACTTGTTTCTTCAACCGGTGCACCTGCCTTCTCAGCCTCTTCACCTCTGTTTTGAGCTGTATTGTTTCTTTGAATTGCAGCTAATATTTTTGCTTAATAGGAAGCCTCCATTTCTCACACAACTCTATCCATTCTTGTTTGACCACCACCTCATCTGGTACTGTAAGCGGTTCGACCGGTGGTGGATTACTCGAGGGAGTATCCACACGGTTAATCGACGGGGCTGCTTTGCTTTGTCTCTCTTCCTTGGTAGCAATCGCTTACTTACTGACTCCTGCCTCGACCCGCTGTGAAGCTATCTCGATAGGTGGTGGACTCACTTGATGGGTGTCCATCGGTGTTTCAGCCAAAATTTCCCCTCCATGTTCCCTTGTTTCAGAAACACCTGTCTCTTCCTCTCTTTTATGTTCCTGGGAAAGGTCTCTCTGGAAGTTTGCGGCCAACAAACTTGTGGCAGCTGGTCCCTTATTCGACCCATCAAACTTCAAAATCGGTGGAACGATAACATCCTCCACTGCGTGTCGGGAAGAGCGAGACACCCTCGCCCCTTTTGGAATGGAGAAGTAAGAGGAAAATTGAAATAATTTCCCCCCCTGATCTATCTCGTCCCCGGCTGTGACCTAGAGCTCTTTCCCTCTGTCTGCAACATCTTTGCTCTGGGTTAAAACCCCTATCTGTGCAGTCCCTCGTTCCGAGGTTGACGTTGGTTCTTGTCGAGCAGCATCAGTCTCAACATATAATTGCTCTACATACCAGGGTTGGACGGGTTGATGGTGGTTCTTGTGTAACACCACCTTCCGTATCCAACAATTCTTGATCAGACGATGCTGGCACTGTTTCTTCCAGGACGACATTGATAAAAATGGATTCCTGCATCATTATGTCAATTCCGTCCATTATACCTATAGCCTCTCCTTCTGTTGGCCCCACGGTTCTTTCAGCTTCGGGCCCCTCTCGTCCTGGTTCATCTTCCTCCATCGGTTCCACGGTCGATAGTGGTCCTTGTGGGACACCCCCGGCCGCAATATTAACGAATTCTTCCACCTCAGCCTGATGTGGTACCTCTTATCTTGTTATAGCGCTGCTGATTTGCTCCACTGGCTCCATAGTCGAGGCCAGTTCTTGTGAGACAGCCTCGGTCGTGGTGCTGGTGACCCTTTCTATATCGGCCCCTTGCTACAACACTTCTTCTTCCAATGGTTCTTTGGTCGAGGTTTATTCTTGTGGGGCAGCCTCGACTATCCTCTCTGGTTCACGCTCCCGATTTTGTTTCAGCCCCTTGGGTTCCATCTCCATTTCTTCTGGTTCTTCTTGGTCTATGTGTTCCTCCTCTCCTCTGGGTTCTTCCTCCATCGCTTTCGACTCTTATTCTCTAGTGGCTCTAGTAGCTGCTATCTCTTCCTCTGTAGAATCCTGGAATGTTTCCCACGGGATTTGAAGTCAATCGATTGCATGCATAACTAACAGCCGGACCAACCCATGGTTGGCAATGACTACCGCAACTTGTCGTGAACGCCGAGCAGATTGCGCAATCAGCTGGAGACTTTTTAACAGGAAGAACGACATATTCAATGAGAAGGCTTTCGACTGTGGGAACCAGAGGTGAGCCAACATTCTGAAATGATATTTAAACACGGTGGTATACCTCCCCTTGCAGGTTATGTATCTCACTAAAAAACCTGCTACCTCACCCCATGGGTGTGGTAATGAATTCTGGTCATACCCCCGACCTTTCTGAACAACATTCTCTCTGGCTTGCAAAAATGCTTCAGGGAACTCCGGGAAGGAGGTTCTTCGCCAAAACCATCTCTGCCCCTGTTGGGATAGCCCACTGACCTCTACAATGGTTTCCTCTATAACAGGGATTTCTATCCCCTAGACCCGAGAGCTCCCTTACTCTAAATTGAGTGCAAATTCAATCGCAATTGCCTCATTAAACCCCTGCAACCTATCGAGATAGACGTTCCACCCTGCATTTTCAAAAACCTGCCATACTTCCCGATTATTTTGGACCATTGTTGTATCCTCCAGCTCATGGTGCACAGCCAACCCACCCATCGTTATAGGAACTGGATCGACACGATGGATACAGGCGGTTGGTAGGGGGTGTAGGAATTTACAGTGTAAGTTCCTCAGACAGAACACCAAAGGACACCACTCACAAACAGATCACATATCAATACCCCAGTATTGGTGACGTGGTTAAAACCCTCAAAGAGGGAAACAATCCATGGCCTGAGCAACCGCGGCCACTTCAAGCAATTTATTAATAAAAGAATGAAAATTTACATAAGCTTCTCTCATGAACGGTTACCCTACAAATGACCCTCCATGCTCTTTAGATAGATATCATGGACCAATCGGGTGTTAAGCCACAGATCAAGTGTCGATAATACCGAGGAGAGAATGAACCGTTGGATCACTACATATCGTGAACGTCGGATTGTAAGTTACAAAAGTACATAGTAAATAAACACACTTTACCTAACTCTACACTAGACCAAGTTATACTTAACTATTTCCTATGTGTCATAATATCCTAACAGGGGGAGAATAATAGCAGTCCAAACTGACGATGTCAATAATGTTAGCATGGTGGCCATGAGGTAAAAGAATGGTAATAATGACTGGTACACCTCAAAAAACACAGTAAATAATGGCAGGGTATGGTAGTACAAGTGAATGATTATGGTGATTGAATACAACATATTGGGGAAATGACCGATAACGTTTTTGGCGTACGATTTCAAATTCCAATGCATCAAAATCATGATTACAAAATCGCAATATTTTTGGTTTCGATTCGCATTAGATTTGGTAATGATGTAATATAATTACAATTTTAGGTATGTCGTCGTTTAGTTATGACGGGACCCCCCACCCCCCCAACTAAAATGCGGTTGTTTGCGGCACGTACTGGTATGTTCTTTGGAATATTTTAATTAAATTTGTAAGAGTCAATGAAGGCATCCCTGACCACCTACTTGGTGGTGGAGTAACAACAAAAATAACTAGTGGAGTAATAGCAACGACGGAGTAATAGCACCGACGGAGTAACAACACCGGTGGAGTAACAAAATGATAGAGTAACAGCAGCGACAGAGTAACAACAATGACGGAGTAAGAACATCGATGGAGTAACAACAACGACGAAGTAACACCACCTGCAGAGTAACAACAATGACGGAGTAACAACACTAGCGGAGTAATAGCAACGGCGGAGTAACAGCACTGGCGGAGTAACAACAACGGTGGAGTAACAACATCGGTGGAGTAACAGCAACGGCGGAGTAACAACGCTAATAGAGTAACAGCACCGACGGAGTAACAGCACGACAGAGTAACAACAATGGCAGAGTAACAACAACGGCAGAGTAACAACACCGGCGGAGTAACAACAACCACTGTTACTTGGAAAATTTCTCAGTTTCTCCTAGCCATAATTCGGTTCTTATTCCTGCAAAAGACAAACAAGTAGTAACAACATATATATATATATTAACAGAAGGTAGAAAGAGTGTTCTCTACACCAACAACCATTAAACATGACGTATCAGAAAGATGTTTAATGAAGGCATCCTTAGAAGTTGGATGGTGATATAACTTCAGACATTGTCTGTTCACTAGGAAGGAAGTACGATTTTCATCTGTCATAACCAATCTGACTGTTCCATTGTCGAATACATCATCCACTTCATAGGGTCCCATCCAACGAGTGTGAAGCTTTCGTTTAAAATCTTTGAACCGGGAGTCATAGAGAAATGCCTAGTCCCCTGTATGAAACACCTTATTCTTGATAAATTTATCATGCCATTTCATTCTCTGTTGTTGGATAGCAGTGGTTCTCTGGACATCCACAGAACGAATCTCGTCTAACTCATTGAGTTGTTCCAGTCGGTGTTTTTGGGCCTCTGATAAGTCTAACCCCACTTCCAAAGCCGTTCTGGGCATATTGATCTCGAACTCTACTGGAAACAAGGGAGACTTCCCATAGACTAGCTCAAATGGTGAAAACCCGATTGTATTCTGCCATGTAATCCTATACTCCTAAAGAGCTTCTGGAATTTTTTGCGACCAATCTCGGCAATGACTTGTTATATTTTTTGTCAAGATATTTTCCGATACCTTGTTTTTACTTTCTACCTGTCCATTCGCTTGGGGATAAGGAGTTGTCACTCTGTGTTTAACCCTGTATTTCTGCATAAGCCTCCCTATCATGTGGGATGTGAACAATGCTCCTCCATCCGAAACAATTTCTCTTGGGGTACCATATCGGGAAAAAAGATCTTCAAAAAGGAAATCTGCAACCACTTGTTCTATTGCTTTCGCAACCGCATTGGCTTCCACCCACTTAGTCACATAATCAGTGCAAACCAGGATGTGAACCTTCTAGTGAGAAGGTGGGTTGAAGGGCCCAACGAAATCGATGGCCCACTTCTCAAAAGGTTCAAGGACTATCTGGGGCTGTAATGGAATTTCATCTGATTTCCCAGGTTGTCCCATCTGTTGATAGGTGTCACATCTTCGGACATAATCTCTAGCATCACGAAAGATAGAAGGCCAGTAGTATCCCAATTACAGCACCTTGTGGCCTGTTCTTTTCTCTGCAAAATTTCCTCCACAAGGTCCACCATGGGTAGCCTTCAATATCTCATAGATATCATCCTCTGATACACAGCACCAAATCTGTTGATCAACCCCTGTATGAAAGAGGTATCCTGCCATCCATGAATATCAGGTAGTATGATGAATAATTTTCCGTTGATCCTTATATGACAAATGACGAGGTACCTTCCCTGCAGCAAGATAGTAAGCAATATTTGCATACCACAGAGTGTTAGCAGAAATTGCAAAGAGATATTCATATGGAAAGCTATCTTCGATAGATGTACCTTCGGCATTATTTTCTAACCTAGACATAAAATCAGCAACCACGTTGTCCTTCCCTGGTTTATCTACTATGGTAATGTCAAATTATTGAAGTAGCAAAAGCCATCTTGTAATACCACCAGGAGTAACGGGTTTATTCATCAGGTAACTGATGGCTGCATGCATGATCAGTATGCAAAAAGGTGGGGTAACCAGTGATATAGTGCCAAAACTTGTTGATGGCGTAGATGACAACAAGGAATTCTTTTTCAATCGATGTGTAGTTTAACTCAGTAGGAACCAAGTTCTTACTAACATAGTAAACTGCATATGTTACCTTATCCACTTGCTACCCCAAAACTGCCCCAACTGCTGTCTCCGAAGCATCAGCATGAATATGGAATGGTAATGCCCAGTCTGGCCCTTCAAAGGATCGAAGCGCTACAGACCACTTCCTTGATCTTCAAAAAGGCTGCATCACAGTCATTTGTCCACACAAAGTCTGTGTCTTTTGTCAGTAATTGAAAACGCGGATGTGATGTCTTAGCAAAATTTTCTATTAAGCGCCTGTAATAACCAGCGCAACCGATAAAGCTACGTACCTGTGTGGGTGTTCTGGGTATTGGAAAATGTTGTATTACCTTTATCATAGCTGGATCCATCCGGATTCCTACAACCCAAAGCAAGTGTCCCAAGACTATTCCTTCGTTCATCATCATATGGCATTTTTCCGTACTTAAAGAGACACGCACCTGCTTGCATCTTTCAAGAACTTTTTCTAGCTTCCACAATGCTTCTTCGAATTAATCTCCATATGCCGTGAAATTGTCCATATAAATCTCAAAACTATCATCCATCAGATTAGAAAAAATTCCCAAGATTTCCCTCTGGAATGTTGTAGGCGCATTACAGAGGCCAAATGGGAGGACCCGGTATGCGAACGTTCCCCAAGGGCATGTGAAAGTGGTCTTATCTTGATCTTCAGGAGCTATATGGATCTGGTTGTACTCGCTAAATCCGTCCAAGAAGGAGAAAAACTTCTTCCCAGCCAACGTATCCAAGACTTGGTCAATGAATGGTAATGGAAAATGGTCTTTCTGAGTTGCCTTATTTATTTCTCTATAATCCACACATAACCACCATTTACCGTTTTTCTTAGGGACCATTACCAATGGGAAAACCCATTGGCTGTCTGAAATGGGGTAGATAAATCCCACGTCCCGCAGATGTTGAAGCTCTTCCTTAACAATGTTTTTTAGAGCGGGATTCATTCTCCTCTTGGGTTGCCTCACAGGACGATAGCCCTCCTTAATGTATATGTGATGGGTGCATAGATTAGCAGGAATCCCATTCATATCTGAGTAGTCCCATGCAAAGGCTACTTTGTGTTTCTGAAGAACATCCAAGATTTGTTTCTTCTGGGACTCTAACAGATCTCGATTGATATTCAGGGTTTTTCCTGGTTCTATTTCCACATGAATACTTTCATGGGGTGCAGTTGTAGGTAGCTCATCAAATCCATCTATTGTTCCAATACTTTCCTGTGTCTCACAACTCAAGGCAGACTCCCAGATTTGCTGATTTAAATCTGAAACAGAACAGGGATCCCTAATAAAGGTAATAATTGTGTCATCTTCTGTTTCTGTTTTCAGCTGGAGGGCCTATCCAATAGTAAGAACTGGTCTTAATTCCTCATTTTTCGATTCAGACTCTTTCCTCAGTAAAGATTTCTTGCGGCCTGTTGGTTTTGCTGATGGGTTAGGTTCTGTGGGAGGATATAATACTAAATTCTTAGTGTTTTGTCCATTTGAAATGATCATATGTCCAGACCGACACCCAATATAAGCGTTTGCAGTTGCCAGCCACAGTCTTCCCAGAATCAGGGGATGGCCTCCAGTTGGAGATTACGTTTGGAGTACTAGGAAGTCCACAGGGTAGTGCCATGAATCAACCGAAATTGTGATATCTTCAAACTTCCCTACAGGTTTCACTGTAGATCGATTTGTCAGCTCTAGCACTATAGGTGTGTGTTTCAAGTAATAAGATCTAATACATGCATAGTTTCCGCAGTTATGACATTTATGGCAGCACCCAAATCTACCAGTACATTTGAAATTTCTACCCCATTAATTTGCACAGTTAAAATTGGGTTCCCGAGATCCCCATACTTTACAAGCATGGACCTTCCCATCATAAAATCTGATAACTTCCCAATTACATGAATGGTGAGTGGGTCTCTTGATTTCTTTTTAGGATTCTTAGCATAATATTCCCCAAGAGTTTTTGTGTATATAGGTACGTCCCTCATAGCTTGCAGCAGGGGAATCTTGACAAATAAATTCTGTAACTCCACTAACAGGTCGAACTCAGCTTGAGGGTTTGTTTACTCAAAGCCAACCTTTCTGGATAGGGCGGTTCAGCTTGGTGTTTTTGAGTAACTAGCGGTTGAGGAGGTGTATGATTTTTGTTGACTCGGTTTGATTCCTCTTCAACCATTTGTGGTTCCTTTTCCTCACTGTCAATTTGTTCAATGATAACTGGTGAGCGTTGAGCATCTAGTGTCTGTCGAGATCGTAAATTCATCTCATAGAATTTTGTAGTAGAGATGTTGTATGAAGGTAAGTTGAGGGTGTCAGCTTGCTGAGCCCCTTTATTGTTAGGATTTGGATTGGGTTGGATGGGAAGTTGGGGATGAACAGGCTGATTACCAGGAGGCACATTAGAGGGTAACTAAAGTTGTTGTTGTGGAATTGACTAGGGAAACTGCCTAGGAGGAGAAGGTCCCCGCCAGTTTAGAGCCCACGAGGAACTCAAACTAGCTTGAGGAGCCCACTACTGCCAAGGTGGAAGCTGGTACTGGGGCCACATTGTCGGATAAGGCATGGACTGGGGACCCATATTAAAATTACTAAAATATTGAGATGGATCCGGAAACATACCTTGATTTCCCATTGACGACCGAGGTTGCCATGGCTTTTTAGGTCCAATAAAGTACAACTGCTCCATCTCTAACCTCTGGTCTGCCCTCCAAGCCTCCTATTTCTTTGCGTAATGTTGATTAGGGTCTAGTGCAGCCACTTGTGTGAATTCGCCTCTTCACACACTCACCAACCTCTGATCCAACTGCGTAGTCCTAAAGGAGATAAATCCTCATCATGGATGAGCTTCCTTTATAGGAAAACTATTCATCCAACTGATAGTACATTGCCCCTTCTCTTATCTCAACTAGGTCTTTCTCTAAATTGAAATGCATGAGTTATCCATGAGTGAATACTCAGTTATCTGAAATACAGTAGTTACATGCATGCAAGCATTAACTAACTGAACTCTCATTAATTTAACAAACTGTTAAATTAATCTAACTAGACTTGACTAAGTTAAACTAAGTCAACTGATTACAACTCAATATTACAACTATTCGAATTTTACTTCCTATTTTTAGTCCAGGGACTGACTAAAATAGGAATCCATCCTGAACTGCTAAAAATAGAACTTCTATTTTTAGCACTTCCATTTTTCATTCCCTGCTACCCAATCCAACATTGGTACTCAAATTGTTATTTTTAGCAGTGCTATTTTTAGCACTTCTATTTTTAGCATTTCTTGTTGCCATTTTCAACATGGCTTGCTACTTCTCTCATACAAAAAAGTTTTGCTTCTTCTACCTTATCTTTGTCCTTACATGGTTTAACTTATAAAACTTTCCTTGCCATTGTGGTAGCTTGTTACTATTGTGTGTATTGAAATACATTATGATTGATCTATCTTTAAGTCATTGTTGGACATTACTCAAAATATCTTATCTATACTTTCTTTTTCCTGAATAAAAAATAAATAAATAAAACAAAACAAAAACAAAAACAAAAAAACAAAAATTAAAAAAAAAAAACGCTAACTTTTCTCTAGCCTAAATTTTATGTGTGCCATTTTAACTATTCATTATAACTATCTAATAGGGAAAAAAAAAAAAGATTTGTTGTATTATTTCTTAAGGTCAAATGTTGTGAGATGCTAATATTATAGTTTTTAACCTCAATTAAATGTATGATGCAAGGGGGGTCCAGGGGGGGCGGCTACAAAAAATAGATGTAAAATTGCCTTGTAAAATGTTGTAATTTCGTAGTCAATCTGAGTTGTTCATTAGGCGAAGATCTGACGGTAGAAGTTATGTTTAATTTAGGGGTTTTTTCCCTAGAATGCATGTATATTTGTATTTTGTGTGAGAAAGAGAGAGGAGATTGTGTGAGAGTGAAGAGGGAATTACAACAGATCTATTTTAGGTTGTATCTCTTCAGTTTGTTGGATAATATAAAAGGAAGGATTGACAGTTTCTCCGTTGACGTAGCCCAAATTGAGTGAACCACGTATATTCTTGTCTCTCTTGTTTTATGTGTTTTCTGTGTTTATATTTCTGCAATATTTTATGTGTTCCATTGCTCTGTAATATATAATTTCTGACACGCTCTACTTTAGAAACAGATTCACTCATAAACAATAATCAAAGACTTTGTTGAAATAAATAAAGCATGCCACTTAATAAAAACATGAAAGAATTCAAATTTGTTCCTATATTTAAGTTCTAGTGTTGAGAAAACAGAGTAAGTTTATGTTCTATGTTTTATTAATTATGTTCATGTACCAGAGAGACCCTATTCCTGTACCAGAACAATCCTATTCTCTTACTCATAACAAGTTTGTTCCTTTACTAGAACCACTTTGTTCCTGTACCAGAATAAATCTACACTCAATAGTCTTACATCCCTTAATCTATGAATCAAAATGTTTTGTCATCAAGCATGAAATCAACAAGTGCAAAAAGGAAATCTTCAAATCAGGGGATAATGAAAGAAATACCAAATCAAATGTAAATTACAATTCGTAAATATAAATTGTGAAAGTCAATGGTGGTTTTATCAATCTTAGTGCAAATAGTGAACTACTGAGTTTGAATAAAATATCACCACTTAAAATATTCTTTACTCATATCCTCTCTAAACATTTATCACTATGTTGAATACGTCTTGTGTATAAATGAATTCAATCATCGAATAAAAAGATCTATCTTACAATCCTGAACCTGAAAAGTGAACCGAAAAGTGATAGCCAACGATTCTTGTACTTAAAACTTCAGTTTGCAAATATTTATTGAAGCAAGGAATATGGTTTAAACATAATAGTTTACACAGGACGATTAACATCGCTACATAGTTACAATATATGTGTTTTGATCAGAGTATGCTTGTTGTAAAGAAATAAATCTTTAAACAAAACTTGAATGATCAAACCCTGCAACCCTAACCATTATTCCAAAAACTATTCAAGAGGAAGTTTCTCATATAAAATACATATTGTTGTGTTTTAAGAAAGTATAAAAAAAAGTTTTTTGACAAAAAAGAAAAAAAAATACTCAACACATGTGAGCCCTCAAATCTGAGATCACTCAGCGAAAGAAAAATAAACACAAGAGCATTACCAATCATGCACACTCATCATTAAAAAACAACCTTCACACCAATCATTCTTGTACCTAACACACAACTAAAATAGGGAAAGTGAGTAGGGTTGGTTGGGCCATAGCCAACCAACTCATTTCCCTCTTAAGGAAACGTTGAAATTATATGAGCAGAGTTACCATTACAAGAAATAACAAGAACGATATATAAAAACTAGCATTAACTCCTTTTTATTAAGAAAACATAAAGTCTTTGTAGGTATACATTACAAAATGATGGATCCAACCCAGGGTTGTGGCGATACAGATCTTCAAAAATACAAAAATACCGAAGTCTTTGAAAGTATCGCTAGCATGTGCTATTACAAAACCCTAACTTATACATGTTTTCATTGGATCATGGTCGTATTGAATGGCTAACAAAAAATGTAGCAACAGGTGGCCGACCTCCATCTGTGGAAACTTCATAACACCCCAAACCCTATATAGGAAATGAGACAAGTCTTTAATGGTAGGTGCGCGCCATTTCCTCTTGACAGCTATAATGCACTTGGAGCTAATCTTCATTAAATCAGTCGGTTGTCCCAATCTGGTGCAGGAACCGTAGTGAGTACAGGAATATCGGGGTCCTCTACCAACCACTTTGACTTTGATTAATGACCATTACTTGTCAAGCCATAAGGTAATGTGAATAATGAGTTACATGAAAAAACATAAACCTATTTAACCTTTTTAATATATGATAAGCTTACATAACGAATATCCAAAAATTCTTTAAAAGGAACCAGAAACATATGTGAAAGGCTTAGTTCAGGTAATAGAACAAAGGTTAAAGTAAGATAATTTAGGGTAAGGATAAAACAAGACAATTTCAACAACCAACATCCCCCACTGGTGAAACGAGAATAGTCCAAGTGTCCTAGCAACTAAAAACTCACAACTATGGGTTGATGTAAGGCCATAGGTAACAATTATCCCACTTGCTTCACAGTTCACAAATCACAGGTAGGCAGGATCATTTTTAGCCATTGAATAAATAACATAATGTTATCTATCAATGTCCACGTGATTCCCGTGAATGGCCATGAATGACAACAAAAATTCTCAAAAAGTGCAACCATTGGAATACATAGTGAACATGCATTTCCATTTATGATTTTTAACTCAAAATTCTGAATTTTTTTCGTATCTCATTTACTTTTGCAAGCCATGTCCTTTGTTGTTAGAATATTTTTGTCTTCCCATTTTCTAATAAATAATTTCAATGAATATATCGTTTTAAATTTCCAATCCCAGTTTTACCTCTTTTAGGTTGACTTCTTGCTCCATAATCATAATTGCCATTTTCATTATCGGGAATGCATTTTGTTTCTTTTCTTTAGGTTTCTTTCAGACATTGCCTTTAGTAATGATGTTATTGTTGCTTTTTCTTGCTTCATAAACTAGAAAATGAACTAATTAATGAAGCCAAACATTGTTGCATCTCTTTGTCTCTTGTCTCCTTTCAAAAACTACATCGTACGTCACACTTCTCATGGTTTCCTTGCAACTTTTTAATTAAGGTTGTGAATGCACCTTTCCTTGTGCAATTTGTGGTCATTAGCTTCATTCCCATTGGATTTTTTTACTTGAATAATCCACAACTCCAAACACTAACCTCAACCATTTTTTTATCTATCTTAGATTCATCCTTGAAGGCTCATCTTAAGTGAAACCTATGAACAAAGACTCAAGTTTTTGAAAATATCATTGTACAATTGAAAGTACAACTAGCAGGCCCTTTCAAATGGAAAAATAGTAGGTGCGGTTGTTAATGCTTTGAGTGTCTTGAAATTTCATGTTAATGCAGCCCAAACTAATTTCAAATTCGTTCTTGACTCATACCACCAGTCACACAAATAGCCTTCCAAACACTATAACTTTATAGGTCACTCCCTTTTAGTCCTCTATTTCCCAAATTATATTTATAGACAACATATGAGCAGTAACCCATATAAGTAGCTTGCCATTGTTTCAAAATGTTATTGTTTCGTATTTGTATATACAATCCAAAAAACAACATATGCCTATACCTGTAAACTTTTCTAACTCACACTCATGCATGTCCCTCTTTCTATATGTATGCCCATCTTTTCATTCTTGCACCTACAATTCATTTTATGTTCCTGGAAAACTAACACAACAAAGCTCACAAATATTGTTGCTTTAATGCATGTTCCCATGTTTGCATTCATAAGCATATAGGTCATTCCCAAACTTGTACATTTGACAAAGAAAAACTTGTATATAAAAGTATAAAAGCTTAAAATACATCCTACAATTTCCCGGACACAATCAATGTTGTGGAAAATGCCATATGACCTAAAATGAATACGGTAACAAATTCTATCTCCCACAAAAATGGATAAGATATAGTTCCTTTAATAAAATATCGAAAAATTGTAGAAAAACTGGTGTAGGTCAACCCGATAATGCAATATGAATCAAAGAAAAATAATATAACCTACTTCTACTATCAATTTGTGGAAGCTTAAAGATCGAGCTGAACAATATAACCAGAAGAAGAAGAATCAATGCACAATACACATGAAAATACTTTGGGGAAAGCCTCAGCTAAAAACCCCACTATTTGTATTATCATACAAGGTGGAAATACATAGGGATTATACAAAACCTTAGCTCTCACAGCTAGCCAACTCTCAGTACAATCCTCACAGATGCTCACAAGCAATCTTGGCTGCTCTCTAGCCTTCCTCTCTACCCTCCAAGCTCCTATTTCCTTGCGACATTCCTTGTGGATGGTCTCCTTCAACCAAGTGGAAAAATCTGATCTAACACACTATCAAAACTGCGCAATCCTCAAGGAATGATTCCTTGAATGCATGCATGAGTTTTCTTTATAAGAAAACACATGAAACTGATAGTACATTGTCCTTGACTTTAATCTCAACTGGATCTTTCTCAGAATAGACATGCATGAGTTTCTGATGAGGGAATCTTCAGTTAACTGGAGTACACTAGTTGAGTGCATGCATTCATCAACTGACTGTTAACTCTCTATTAGTTCCTCAAACGGTTTGGAACTAATTTAATTGGACTTAACTCAGTAAACCGAGTTAACAAATTACAACTCAAATATAACTCAATCTTATCTCCTTAATTTAAGGGATACCTCTTGCATGACTTCAGAAAAACTTCTAACTTGAACTTCTCCAACTAATTAATTCAAAATGAATTAATTAATTATTTCCAAGTAGTTTTTAAGATTAAATTCGATTTTAATTCACAATTTAATTCAAGGACAAATTAAAATGGAACATTATTGTTTCCATATTTCAACACTCCCTCTCAACAAGAAAGGTATTATCTACCACCCCGATCTGGTCTCTATGGAACTCGAATTTACACTTTGACAATGCCTTTGTCAAAATGTCAGCATATTGCTCCTCTGTAGAAATATACTGCAACAACATGATCCTCTTGACTTGCGAAAAGCCACGGGCAACAAATCTTGCCTTATTCTTCTCCACACTACCATCAACAACTTGCTTTACCTTATAAATCCAACGGGAACACACAACTAACTTGTTCGTCGGTCTCAGAACCACGTCCCAAACACTGTTACGAACTATGGAGTCATACTCTTCCACCATGGCATAAACCCAAATCAACTGATGCACTGCTTCCTCAAAGGAAGATGGCTCAGTACCAACACATTCCCCACCAAGGGCCATGTATCCAGTGTACTTCTCAGGTGACCTCCTCTGTCTACGCTGAGAATATGGTGCTCCCACATTCTCTCTCGCATCTTCACATCAGTCTGAGGCTCCTCCTCCTTACGAACCAACAGCTCCTCCATAGCCTGTAGTTGGAGCTCCCTCTCAAGGGAAACCCGCATGGCCTTCTGCTTATCAAACTTGAGATCTCTGCGAACCACTGTCCTCCAACTAGTAGGAAAGTACACCCGATAGTTGTGAGGTGTATCACTGTACCCCACAAGTATCCCCAACTCTGTTGTTGGCTCAAGCTTCTTTCATGCATCCTTTGTCACATGGAAATATACTGATGAGCCAAAGATCCTGAAGTGACCCACATCTAGTCTCTTACGGGAGAAAGCTTCCTTTGGTGTCTTCATCCCAAGTATGCGATGCAGGCTTCTATTCTACAAATAGACTGTTGTTTTGCATGCCTCAGCCCACAAGTGAAGTGGTAGGCCTTGGTCATGCAGCATTGCCCGTGCTGCCCCTACAATAGTTATGTTCTTCCTCTGGGCCACCCCATTCTGCCGTGGGTTATGAGGTTCGTCAGCTCTCGTTTACTTCCTTCTGCTACACAAAAGTCCTTAAACTCTTGAGAGACATATTCTCCACCATTGTCACCTCTCAAAGCCTTGATCTTCTTCCCTAACTCTTTCTCGGCCAAAGCTTTGAACTCACAAAGCTTTGTGAAAGTTTGATCCTTCTTCTACATGAAATAAATCCACCATTTACGAGAACAGTCATCAATGAAAATCACATAATACCTTTGCTTCAATATGGATGTCGTCGAGAATGGTCCACACACATCAGTATGAAATTGCTCTAAGATAGCCTTTGCTCAACTATCTCGGTCATGCAAGGAAGACTTGGTGTACTTTCCCAAGGTACAACCTTTGCATGTGTCAACTTGCTCAAGTTTACCTTTGGGAAGTCATGTAGATATGTGTTGCATTTATCTTCAAAGCCCCATCATGCAAATGGCCCAACCGCCTGTGCCACAACTCACCAATGTCTTGGCTTTGCACCAATTCTACTTTCATGCTCAATGATGCACAATCATATACATCTAGTTTATAGAGATTCTTCACCCAAATCCCTATCGTCTTGGTCTGACCCATGGCTATCTGTCTTAGGAATGCCTTTCCTTTACTGAATACAACATCGTAGCCTTTGTCTTTGTTTGGTCAATTTAGTGATGTCTAAATTGCAACTTTTAAATGTCAACCCGGGGCTCGTAAGCTGATGAAGTGAGGTGTACTGTATGTACTTAGGCAACTATTTCTTGAGCTTTTGTCGTTTTTAACTTTTTAGGGTTGTTTTAAAGTATATCTCTCCTAATGTGGTGTGACGAAATAAAGTGAGTGAAGTGTGTGAGATTGTGATGTGCTTCTTAAAACTTAAAATCAAGTGAGTGAAGTGTGTGTGATTATGATGTGCTTTTTACAACTTAAAAGTACTCTACAAGGAAGCTTGAAATGAAATCAATGCTTAAACGAAAGTAAAGGCATTAAATAAAAGACTAATGACATTGGCCCAGTGCCTCTGTTGCTGCAAGGAAATGCAAATGAAATCTATATCAAATAATCACTAAGCAATGTTGAAACTAAAGTAAATCTATCTAAAAGAAAGACTAGTCACAAATACTTTAACTTCTTCTTAACCTCTTGCCTTTTAACTGAATGTATCATGTGATAAACAATTAAAAACAAGTCAAGCAATTGTGAGTTTCTAAACAACTAAACCAAGCTGCATTAAGTGATGTTTTGGTCCTCAATAAAGATATTAAGTTATAAAGAAGAGACCATCAATAGATAAACAACTTGATATCTACAAACAAAAAGCAAATATGCAAATTAACTAAATGATAATGATGAAATAAAGGCTGCAAAACAAAGAAGGTCAGCAACATAGACAAGATGATCACACGTCACTATTTGTGCAAAAGAAAAGCATAAAACTGTCCCGGGCACACCTAAGAAACCTACATAACACACTGATCAGTCATGAAAAAGAGCAGAAATGTAAACAAGTAGAAATGGAAATGTATGTACAACTATCTAAAACACAGCAATTAAAGGCATTATATACATGAAATAAGAAAACGAAATGCGAGAAACTAAAAACACTGTACATGCCTTTAGTAAACAGGGGCCCTCTGCCTACTCCAGCCGTTTCAAAGATCAATCACACGCGTAAATGGAATAACAGCCTTCTCATGTATTGCGCATAAAATAATAAAATACAGTGGGAGTTCAAAGGTATAAAAACAGCAGCTAACAACTAACTTGTACAGCGTTCAAAGACGCTTTATTTATAATTGCATAAGGTAAACTAACTTAACGAAATCTAAGTAATTCGAACAGCTGAATTGAAACACGTAGTCCTGCTACATCCTCGGATCTAGGCAACGGTCATCGTGGGCATTCAATCCGCTGTTGGATTATGTCTCCCACTACTTTCATAACTGAGGACGATGCCACCTATTCCTCACGTGCTCTATGACAGAACACGCAGAGCCGTGCCACCGCCAATGACCTCTGTTTGACCGAAGTTCCCTCCTCGTTGACCACGGGTTTGGATGACTGGTTTGGATGATCTGGAGGGACACACACCATGTCCTTGGTTCCACGAACTTGCCCATGTGGCTCTTCTTCCCGAAGGACACCTGGAACATAGCGTTTAATAAAACGGCTGCGGAATCCGGGGTTGGCTGCGGAAACCGGGATCAGTTGTGGAAAACCCTGTGTAAACCCTGTATGCGCTGCAGAAACAGAGCACCTTGGACCAAAATTCTAAACCAAACACAGTCATTAACATAATTAGAAAACCATGTAAAAAGTCCTAAAATACATCGATTTGAGCAAATTGATGGAGGGAATGAGTGGCAAAATAGGAAAATGAATAGGAAAAAGACGTTGGGAGGATGTGTAAAGAAGTGTAGGTTTGAGGCTCAACAACCGCTACATGCATACAAATATGTCATTATGTTTAGAGTTTGTCCTACAAGAGTTTGACATGAGTTGGATGATTGATATAGATGAGGAGTGTTTGGAGTTTTGACATGATGCTTGATAATGACTTAGAACTTTGACTTGATGTTGAGATATGTTCTAGACTATATATCTCTCTATGATAGAAAGTTTGGGATTTGCCCTGATGACTAATGATTTGATTTGATGATTACTAATTTTCCTTGATGAGAATGATATATGAACTTCCAATGACTAATATTGGTATTTGATAACGGTTTTGTATTGGCATCCTCGTTCTTAGAACATTAGTTGAATTATTGACAATTGTGATTCAGTATAAAGCTATCTCACAATGAATGGTCAGAACGTGTATGACTTATTCTTGGTGTATGCATTTGCATCGAGTGACTTATATGATGATCATGAGGATACTTGATGAATCTTGGATTGATATTTATTATGACAACTTTTTGGCATGATAATAGATGAATTCATGACTTTATTAGAGATATACATGTCACCTAGTCTAAAGAATCTGATACTGTGATATTATGATGATATTGATATTGGTTGTGATCTGACATCTAAACTTTGATAAGATGACTTAGTTGATTTTATTATACAATATTGTGAGTCTAAGCATATTGGTTTGGAAAAGTATTATGTTTGTAGAGAGCACTATATGAAGCAAGTTCGTCAATCTAGATATGTCTGTGTTGACAGTTATATGACCAAGCCAAGATGATGTGTTGATCCAAAACTCTTCAGAAGTGTTCCAAGGTACGATTTGATTTTGGTTTCGATATACTGATGGTCTACTCTTGACAAGAAATGAGCCTTTAATGATCTAAGTAAGAGCGAGAAGGCTTTTGAAGCTCAGAATGATGAATCATGTCATAATGAATAGATTTCTGAAGTTGGGAAAATAAAATCTATATTGTGAAGCTATTGAAGAATTATTAGAAAGTGGAAATGCAAATTCTTGGACACTTCGATTGAATTTGAAGAAGTTGTGAATGTGTAATGTTGAACTTGACTTGGCACCGACAATTGATTGAAGCATGAAGTTCTATTTTGAACATCCCCATATATATATTATATATATATATATATATATATTATATATATATATAAATATATAATGTGCATAGAACCTAAGTCGATTCATGATTGAGTTGCTTCATACACATTGAGTTGCCATCGAGCACCCTTAGAGATACTTGCATGGGACGATCTTCCAATGATATGTGACTACTTGGGTGTACTAATGGTTAGATCATTATTAATGAGATGAGCACATTTGGATGTTGCCTTAGTATGAGATCTGATATGATATCTTGGATGAGAGGTCCATAGCACGACCAAGGTTGAGCATGATGTTGCTAGCATGGATAGCCATGTGACAGGATGAAGAAGCTCCTTGGAGAGTCATCTGAGTAGGATTTGGATATGAGATGGATACATTATGATGACATACAAGTGGGAACTGATTGGAAAATAATCTTGCATATAGATGGGAATGAGATACCTTCATATATTGAGACAACGCTGTTGTATGAGACAAGTTCAAGCTTGTGATTAGCACCTCCTTGAGAGGGAGGACAAATATGGTATCCTTTTTGTGATATATATGATTATTTATGTTCTAATTTGATATTTGATTTGATGTCCTGTATGAACAAGAGATAGCTACTATTGAGTCATGATGATTACCAGATATGAGAACGATGATATGTTTCTGATCTACAGAGAACATGATTGATCGAGAACACTGAGCCAACTCTTCCTCCCCTGAATGAGCTCCCAAAGTGTGGAATTAATATAGAGGGCTCCTGGGGTTGACAGAACCCTAGAAAATAGGGTATCCCCCCTATTTGTTACCCATAGGGTTGGAGTAATATCTCACCCTATTTTGGTCTTTGCAAAGAATACCCAATTTGGCATCATACCCACAAGCAGGCTTTGTTGGGATTGCCCCTCCTCGTTTTGCCAACAGGTTGAGGAGGCTTGGAGGTGTGTGATCCTTAACTCTTGGTAAGTCAGTTATCTCGTCCAAGCTCAGATTATGATTCAGGTGCTCTACCACATGACTATTAAGGGTCATTGTTGGGAAGATCAGTAGGCAATAGAGTGGGTTGAGTAGCAACTCCCCTATATCACCTATTGCTCGATATAGGGTCATAGTAGGAGCTCCCACATGAGATTTTAGGTTGAGTAGTAGCTCCCCGATGTGGTTCCAGGTTGATATGTGCTCCCTAATGATATGTTCACTGAAGATGATGCGGGTTGTAGATCTGACTCCCCGTCGATATTTCGGGTAGTAGCCCACTGACTGATATTCCTCGTAGTAGCCCGTTGATCGATATTCTGTTAAAATTGGAAAATAGGCCCGAACTCCAAGTGGTTCATCTTATTTATGGCAGCTGATATTTTTCTTGGATTCCTCTCGTCGAGAGGTGTACGATTGATCTGAAGATCATCCGATTCCGACATGTATTCATGGAGATATGAATTTATTTGTGTTATGGGACATTTCGTCAACGTCGACCAACAACCAAATTGCCCCCACTTGTGCTCAACGTTTTAGTATAAAAAGAGGTGGCTTGCTAGTCATTTGCACACACTCTTCTTGTGATCTCTTCCTCTCCACTTGTCTTTGGGTTTTGTTGGGAGGAGAGATTCTAAGAGATACACTGCCCTAAGAAGAGTTGCCCTAGATGTTGCCATGTGTAAGAAGGGTCTACGCAGCTCCTAGAAGATGATGCCCTAGCTCTACGCATTCCCTAGATCTGGGACGTAGTCAGGTGAAGCCCTAAACGCAGTCAAGGTGGAAACCTAAACACATACCTAAATGCAGTCATGGTGGAGACCTTATTGATGCACACGCTGCCTTATCTAGGCCCTTAAAGAGATCCCTAATACACTGGCCTTATGTGTCATGCTGGTGCCCTAGACGCAGTCCATGGAGGGAACATATTTGCAGTTAAGGAGGACTCTTTAGGAGGGTTGTTAGATGCAGTTTAGGAGGGTTGTTAGAGGTTTTTTAGGATGGATGTTAGAGGTTGTTTAGGAGGGTTGTTAGAGGCAGTTTAGGAGGACTATTAGAGGTTGTTTAGGAGGGTTCTTATAGGCAGTTTAGGAGGATTGTTAGAGGATGTTTAGGAAGGTTCTTAGAGGTAGTGTAGGAGGAATGTTGGAGGCAATTTAGGAGGGCTATTAGAAGCAGTTAAGAAAGACTATTAGAGGACTTGGTTGTTGTCCTAGAGAAGCTCTCTGCTGCCTGAATATGAAAGAAGCTTAAACAACCATAGCCTAGCTGCTTTGCTAGGTTGCAATCCATAGAAAGTAGCTAAGGATAATAACTGTAAATAGTTTGCAACATATTGGATGCTATATGTGCAGCATAATGATATATATTACATCAGTAAGAGTGGTATGATACACTCTCTTTATCTGGAACTAATTTCGAATCAGTAAGAGTGGTATGAGACACTCTCTTTTATATGGGACTGACTTTGGGTCAGTAGAGGATGGTATGATACATTCTCAATCATTTCTTCTTCTTCATAGTTCAATAGAGCAGAGCAGTGCAAGGCACTGATGGCAGAGATAGTACAGACTGGCAGATGGATCAATAGATGGAGTTCTCCCTAATTGAGAGGGAGTGTTAAAATTGGCAAATAGGTCCAAACTCCATATGGGTCATATTATTTATGGAAGCTGATATTTTTCTTGGATTCCTCTTGTCGAGAGGTTGTTTAGGAAGGTTGTTAGAGGTTGTTTAGGAAGGTTGTTAGAGGTAGTTTAGGAGGACTGTTAGAGGCTATTTAGGAGGGTTGTTAGAGGCAGTTTAGGAGGATTGTTAGAGGATGTTTAGGAGGGTTGTTAGAGGCAATGTAGGAGGATTGTTGGAGGCAGTTTAGGAGGGTTGTTAAAAGCAGTTAAGAAATACCATTAGAGGACTTGGTTGTTGTGCTAGAGAAGCTCTCTGCTACCTGAATATGAAAGAAGCCTAAACAACCATAGCCTAGTTGCTTTTCTAGGCTGCAATCCATAGAAAGCAGCTAAGGTTGATAACTGTAAATAGTTTGCAACATATTAGATGTTGTATGTGCAACATAATGATATATATTACATCAAACATGGATGAGGGTATGTTGGATGCAGCATGGTGTTAGAGACAACATGTTTAGTTGCAACAATGATTAGTGTAGCATGATGAATGGTGCAGCATAGTGCACAATGATAGTTGTGCAGCATATAGGTGACAATAAGGATGGGTACAACATAGTGTAGTATGGTGCAACAAAAGTATCGTGCCGCACAATGGTGCAGCACGGTGATGATGGGCATGTAGATATAGCAGCAGCACGATGCATTGCAACAGCGTCTTGATGATGAGTACAACATCATAATGTGGTATTGCTCAGTATTGGGAAGTAGCATAGTGATGAAGAGCATCTTAGTGATTGGGTGCAACACGGTGACGAGTGCAGCATGATGATGAGGTGTAGCACAATGATGGGTGATGCATGGTGATGAAGTCACCTTGGAGGATCAGTTGAAGCAGTATGCCTTCACCTGAGTTCAGATCAGCTACCTCATGTGCCATCTTCTTAGAGAAGATCTCTGCTCTTATTTAGATAAGTCAAAATGTTTACTTTTGATGTATATGTACTATCTCTCTCTCTGCTGAACTATTGAAGAACATATAAGAAGAATTGATTAACTGTTTCCCCACATTGGGGTTTGTCCCTGGATGGCACCACATCTTGTGTCCTCTTGTTTTGGCTTGTCTTCTGCGATTTATGTTTATGTTCTATCTGCATTTTACTATCATGCTAAATGTGATTGCTAATATGGAAAATTGAAGTAAATTTGCTATCAGCATAGAACATACCTAAAATTAACATGGTATTAGAGGTGAGATGAAGACAAAGCCCAAGCAAGAGTGAAAGAGCAATCACTGAAGATGGTTGGAAAGGACAAAAAGGATCAATGGGTTTCTCATCCCACTTTAAATTCACCAAGGGTGAAATCAAAGAAGAAAATATTATCAAAGTGGTGCAACAGAAGCATCTGGTGGCCTACCTATAGGTTACTTCAATGAGAAGTCCGGATCTAAGAAGAAGGAAAGTCAAATGCCTTGCTTGCAATAAGTTTGGCCATTATGCAAAGGAGTGTCTGAATAGAAGGGGCACATCACTTGATGATGATAACAATCATTCCAGGGGAATCTTCAATGATTGAAGGAATAATAGGTACAATGGCAAAGGAAAAAGGAATGAAGGTCATCAAGGAAATGGTCAACTCTTCAAGAAAGCAAGGAACTCCAAGTATGAAGAATCAAATGTTGCTTCTGAGTATTATCTTAAATTGGCCCTCTCCACTACTTCTCCTCCAGACTCTTTGGGAATATAGCTTATTGATAGTAGTGCTTCAAGGCACTTCATCAGATAGAAGGAATCTCTCTCTAATTTGATACAAAAGGGAACAATCGTGGAGATTATACTTGGAGTCAATGCCACCTATCTCGAAAAGGGTGTAGGGAATTGTTAAAATTGGAAACTAGGGCCAAACTCCATGTGCGTCATCTTATTAATGGAAGTTGATATTTTGCTTGGATCCCTATCATCGAGAGGTGTAGGATTGATCTTAAGATCATCCAATTCCGATAAGTATTCATGGAGATATGAATTTATTTGTGTTATGGGACAATTCATCAAGGTCGACCAACAACCAAATAAACCCCACTTGTGCTCAATGTTTTAGTATAAATAGATGTGGCCTTAAAGTAATTTCAACACACTTGGGATCTCTTCCTCTCTACTTGTTTTTGGGTTTTAGTAGGAGGAGAGATCCTAAGGGATAACGCTTCCCTAATCTAGAGGGCAGAAGCCGAAACTGTCGGGAACTGCCGAAACTGCTAGGAACAGTCGAAACTACCGGAACTGCCAAGAACTGTCGGAACTGTCAGGAACTGTCGTGAACTACCAAAACAACCAGGAATAGTCGGAACAATCGAAACAACCGAAACTATTGGGAACAACCAGAACTGCTAGGAACTATCGGAGCATCTGTCTCCGAAGGAGAGTAGCATGCAAGGGACATATAACTAACATTAGGACAGTTGTATGGTACTTGGCAGCAAATAAACCAAGCATGCAATGTTACAGCTAGCATGCAAGGGACAACTAGCATACATCAACAAGCATGCAAAGGACAACAAGAAAGCTAGCGACAACAAGCAAGCAAGATGCAGCCAACACATAGGTTAGTATGGCAACATGGTGCAACAATGGCACATAATGCAGTACAGGGATGGGTACAATCATGATTAATGAAGCATGATGAGATGCAGCATAGTGATGATGGGTGTAGCACGGTGAGGTGCAACATGATGATGAAATGCAACACAATGATAGGTGAAGGAGTCACCTTGGAGAATCAGTTGAAGTAACATGTCTTCAACTGATCTCATGTATCATCTTATTAGAGATGATCTATGCTCTTATCTAGATAAGTCAAAGTGTTGACTTCTGTTGTAAACGTACTATCTCTCTCTCTCTGGTGAACTATTGAAGAACATATAAGAAGAATTGATCAAGGGTTTCCCCACATTGGGGTTTGTCCCTAGCTAGCGCCATATCTTGTGTCCTCTTGTCTTGGCTTGTCTTCTACGATTTATGTTTATTTTCTATCTGAAATTTACTTTAATGCTGATGTGATTGCTAATTTGGAAAAGATATTGAGCTTACTGTGAAAATTGAAATAAATTGCTCTAAGCATAGAGCATACCTAAAATTAACATGGTATAAGAGCTGAAGACAATGCCAAAGCAAGAGTGAAAGAGAAATCATTGAAGACAGTTGGGAAAGGACAAAAAGATCAATGGATTCCTCATCCCTCTTCAAATTCACCAAGGGTGAACTCGAAGCAGAGAATATTATCAAAATAGCGTAGCAGAAGTTTCTGATGGCCTACCTAAAGATCACTTCATTGGGAAGTCCGGATCTAAGGGTGGAAGGAAAGGGAAATGCCTTGGTTGCAATAAGTTCGGCCATTATGCGAAGGAGTATCTGAATGGCAGAGACACATCTCTTGATGAAGATAACAATCAGTCCAGGGACATCTTCAATGATCAAAGGAATGACAGGTAATGCAGGTCATCAAGGAAATGGACGACTCTCCAAAGAAAGAAAGGAACCCCAGTTATGAAGAATCAAATGTTGTTTTTGATAAGATAAAGAAGCGTTATCTTGTGTTAGCCCTCTCCTTCAGATTCTTTGAGAATCTGACTTATTGATTGTAGTGCTTCAAGGCACTTTATCGGATAGAAGGGTGCACTCTCTAATTTGGTAGAGATGGAAACAATTGTGGGATTATACTTGGAGTTAATGCCACCTATCCTGGAAAGGGTATAGGGAATGTTACCCCTCAATTGAATGAGGGTAACTCGATTCATTTACAGAATCTCTTGTATGTACCTAATCGCAAGAAGAACTTGGTTTCCATTTCAGCAATGGAAGTCAAAGGTTACGAGGTGGAACTCATCGATTGAAAGGTACGTGTTTGAAAATAGAATTTTCAAAGATGTTTTTGAGTTCAGGGTTGTATCAAGTTGTAGGAAGTCCACTGGGGACCATGTCCATTGACACATAGCACCGGAGGTCTGTGATTCAAAAGGTGACAGGGATGCCTGAATTCAAAAAGAGCATGAAAGTACATGTTTGAGATGTATTGAAGGAAAAGCTTATAAGGGGACCATTCCCCTCATGTAGCAAGTCCACAAGTTTGGAACAACCTGAGGAGTTTTAAATTCATGATAGGGAATCTCATGTATACAGGTGGAAGAAAGCCCTCTATGGCTTGAAGCAAAACACCACGAGTAGTATGAGAGTATTGATAGCCAACTGATGAAGCTGAGATTCACTAGGAGTGAAACCGATCCAAACCATTACCCGAAGGTTGTGAATGATAGACCTCTCATACTGGCACCGTATGAGGACGACCTATTTCTGGCAAGTGAAAACCCTCTCATTTGCAGAAGTAAGAGGGAGTTGGATTCCCAATGTGAATGATAAACTGCAAGCCTGTGACTACCTCGAGGATCTTGGCTTTCAGAAATTATATGGTAGTGATGTCGGACCAGATTTGGGAAATGCCTCTGAGTTTCATAAACTCCTTCGCATTGATGTTCTTGGTGAACTTCCATCCGGACATATGTTTTGTAGTTAGCATGGTGAGCTCATATTTGGTTTTGCCTCACTAGATTGGTGCCAAGGATCTTCTGAAATATCTTCGAGGCACAATCTCTCATGGATTGAGATACACTACCGGAAATATGAAACTACATGATTGGGTAGGCAGTGTGGAGGATCACTAGAGCACTTCTCACTGCTGGTTCTCTTTGGATTCTACTTCGATATCATGGATGAGCAGGAAGAAGAAGTTGGTTGCTATAAGCACCATCGAGACTGAATACATAGCTACGAGTATGATCTCGTGTGAAGTTGCATGATTGCAGAAGCTCTTAAGTGAGTTGTTTGTACACATGATGAATACCACTGTGATTCACTGTGACAACCAAAGGGGGGATTCGATTATTGAGGAATCCCATATTCGATGATTGCTCCTGCAGATAGACATCAGACACTGCGTTATCTAGGATATGGTAAGTCGATGAGTGAGGAGGTTCCATCGCATTGAGACTGATGTACAGGTTGCAGACATTTTGTCAAAGCCCCGGGGAAAGGTCAAATTTGTGACTTTCCTTAACAACTTGGAGTAGTTGAGAGACCTTCTTATAAGGGTCCTACATGTTTCATGCATTGAGCTCTAGGAGCTTTGGGGGCTTGGGGTACTTACTAGAGCAACATACGACCATAGGGCGACACACCCTCCCCTGGTGGTGCACTATGTACAAGATGACAGGTTCAACCTTCCCCTGTGATGCCCCGTGGCAACTGTGAAACAGGATGATATGTTCTCCCGTGGCAACTATGAAACAGGATGATTAGTTCTCCTATGGGTTGGGATGATTAGTTCTCCCATGGCAACAGTGGAACAGGATGATTAGTTCTCCTGTGGGTCGGGATGATTAGTTCTCCCGTGGCAACTATGGAATAGGATGATTAGTTCTCCTATGGGTCGAGATGATTAGTTCTCCCATGGAAATTGTGGAACAAGACAATTAGTTCTTTTGTGGGTCGGGATGATTATTTCTCCCGTGGAAACTGTGGAACAGGATGATTAGTTCTCCTGTGGGCCAGGATGATTAGTTCTCCCGTGGCAACTGTGAAACAGGATGATTAGTTCTCCTGTGGGCTGGGGTGATTAGTTCTCCTATGGAGACTATGGGGCAGGATGATTCATTCTCCTAGGGATAGGATGATTAGTTCTCCTATCGAGGCATCCTACCCATGCAATCTGGGACTTACGGGAAGTACCTCTCATCTGATCAATAAGCAGGGAAATCAGGTTAGGGACCATAGTAGTACTATCGATGGATGCATTGATGTATCTACCGTACTCCCTATGCTAGGATGACCTCCATTGATCTCGGATCAATGAAACTAATCTGAGATCAGTATGAGTGGTTTGAGACACTCTCTTGTGATATTGATATGGGATTAATAAAACTGACTTTGGGCTAGTAAGAGTGATGTGACACACTCTCTTCAGATGAAACTGACTTCGGGTCAATAGAGAATGGTATGAGACATTCTCGATCAATTCTTCTTCTTCATGGTTCAGCAGAGCTCAACAGAGCAGAGAAGTGCAGGGCATTGATGGCAGAGATAGTACAGTGGGACATATGGATCAGCAGATGAAGTTCTCCCTAGTTGAGAGGGAGTTTTAAAATTGGCAACCAGGGCCAAACTCCATGTGGGTCATCTTATTAATGGAAGCTGATGTTTTTCTTGGATCCCTCTCATTGAGAGGTGTAGGATTGATATAAATATCATCCGATTCCGATAAGTATTCATGGAGATATTAATTTATTTGTGTTATGGGACAATTCATTAAGGTCGGCCAACAACCAAATAAACCCCACTTGTGCTCAACGTTTTAGTATAAATAGAGGTGGCCTTCAAGTCATTTCAACACACTTGGGATCTCTTCCTCTCTACTTGTCTTTGGGTTTTAGTAGGAGGAGAGATCCTAAGGGATAACTCTGCCCTAATCTAGAGGGCAGAAGTCGAAACTGTCGGGAACTGCAGGGAACAGCGGGAACCGTCAGAACTATCGAAACTGCCGGGAACAGTCGGGAACTACCGGAATTGCCGAGAACTATCGAGAACTGCCGGAATTGCCAAGAACAGCCAAGAATAACCGGAACAGTCGAAACATTCGTAACTGTCTGGAACAGTTGGAACTGCCGAAACTGTCGGGAATTGTCGGAGCATTTGTCTCTGAAGGAGAGCAACATGCAAGGGACATCTAACTAACATTGGGATAGTTGTATGGTACTTAGCAGCAAATACACCAAGCATGCAATGTTACAGCTAGCATATAAGGGACATCTAGCATACAATAGCAACCATGCAAAGGACAACAAGCGAGCAGGATGTAGCCAGCACATAGGTCAATATGGCAACATGGTGCAGTAATGGCACATAATGCAATACAGTGATGGGTACAGTCATGATTAATGAATCATGATGAGATGTAGCATAGTGATGATGGGTGTAGCATGGTGCAGCACGGTGAGGTGCAGAATGATGACGAAATGCAGCACAACGATAGGTGAAGGGGTCACCTTGGAGAATTAGTTGAAGCAGCATGTCTTCAACTGATCTCATGTATCATTTTCTTAGAGATGATCTATGCTCTTATCTAGATAAGTCAAAGTGTTGAATTCTATTGTAAACGTACTATCTCTCTCTCTGCTGAACAATTGAAGAACATATAAGAAGAATTGATCAAGGGTTTCCCCACATTGGGGTTTGTCCCTAGCTAGTGCCACATCTTGTCTCCTCGTCTTGGCTTTTCTTCGATTTAATTTTATGTTCTATCTACAATTTACTTTAATACTAATGTGATTGCTAATCTGGAAAAGATATTGAGCTTATTGTGAAAATTGAAATAAATTGCTCTAAGCATAGAACATACCTAAAATTAACAGGAATGCTACGCTTCAATTGAATAAGGGTAGCATGGTTCATTAACAAGAACTTCTTTATGTACTTGATCTCAAGAAGAACCTGATGTCCATTTCGGCAATGGAAGTCAAAGGTTTCAAGGTGGCATTCATCGATGGAAAGATATGTGTTTGAAAAAGGAATTCTTCAAAATGATTGTATTCTTGAGTTCAAGGTTGGAAATTTGTATCAAGTTGCAGTAATTCCATTGGGGACCATGTCAGTTGACACATCTCCTATGTAGCACTGAAGGTATGCTTATTATGGAGCCCTACCATATGTGAGTCAGATGGTGACAGGGATGCCTGAATTCAAGAAGAGCATGAAGCTACATGTCTGATATGTACCGAAGGAAAATCTTACAAGGGAACCATTCCCCTCATGTAGCAAGTCCACAAGTTTGGAACAATGAGAGGGGTTTGAGATTCATGATCAGGAATCTCATGTATGTAGGATGAAGAAATCTATCTATGATTTAGAGCTAACATCCCAAGCTTGATATGAGAGGATTGATAGTTGTCTGATGAAGCTGACACTCACTAGGAGAGAAGTCGATCCAAACCATTGCTTTCAGGTTGTGGATGATAGACCTCTCATACTGGCACCTTATGAGGACAACCTCTTTCTAACAGGTGAAGACCCTCTCATTTAAAAAATTAAGAGGGAGTTGGATTCTGGATTTGTAATGGTGAACTGCAAGCTCATGACTACCTCAATGGAGCTTAATTTTCAGAAGTTAGGTGGTAGTGATGTTAGACCTGACTTGGGAAATGCCTCTAAGTTCCATAAACTCATACTAGCATTGATGTTCTTGGTAAACTCCTGTCCGGATATGTGTTTTGTAGTTAGCATGTTGAGCTCATATATGGTTGAGCCTCACTAGGTTGGTGCCAAGAATCTTCTAAGATATCTTTGGGGCATAATCTCTCATGGATTGAGATACATTGCCGAAAATGTGAAGTTGCATGATTATTCTGATGTTGAATAGGAAGGCAATGTGGAGGATTGCAAGAACACTTCTAGGTTTTGGTTCTCTTTGGGCTCTGCTTTGATATCTTGGATGAGCAAGAAGCAAAAGTCGGTTGCTTTGAGCACCGATGAGGCCAGATACATAGATGCGAGTATGACCTCGTGTGAAGCTGTCTACTTGCGGAAGCTCTTCAATTAGCTGTTTGGACACATATTGGATATCATCGCGATCTTCTGTGACAACCAAAGGGGGATTTGATCGTTGAGGAATCTTGTGTTCTATGATCGCTCCAAGCATATAGACATCAGGTACCACTTTATTTGGGATATGGTACATCGAGGAGCAAGAAGGCTCCATCACATTGAGACTGATGTGCAGGTCATCGATATTCTTTCAAAGCCCCTGGGAAAGGTCAAATTTTTTACTTTCTGAGAACGACTAGGAGTTGTGGAGAGACTCTCTCCCAAGGGTCCTGTATGATATGGACATTGAGCTCTAGGAGCTCTAGGGGCTTGGGGGTACATCGTGGAGCGATGAGAAACCATAGGTTGAGTGGATCAACCTTCCTCTAGTGGTCTGCTATGTAGGCAGGATGAGTGGTTCATCCTTCTCCTACTGAGACACAGTCATAGGGTGAGTGGTTCCGCCTTCCACTAGTGATATCTTATGTACAGGGTGAGTGGTTCAGCCTTCCCCTGGGATACCCCTGGTGACATGTAAGCAAGATGAGTCGTCCATTTTTCTCTTGTCGAGACATCCTACCCATGCAGTCTGGGACTCATGGAAAGTACCTCTCACCTAGCCAATGAGTAGGGAAAAGAGGATAGAGACCATAGTAGTACTGATGGACGCATCACGTTACTACCGTATTGCCTATGCTAGGATGATATTGGTTTGGGACCAATTGGAACTGACTTCGGTTCAGTAAGAGTGATATAACTCACTCTCTTTTGGAACTGATTTCAGGTCAGTAAGAGTGGTATGATACACTCTCTTTATTTGGAACTGATTTCGGATTAGTAAGAGTGGTATGAGACACTCTCTTTTATATGGGACTCACTTTGCATAAGTAGAGGATGGTATGATACATTCTCAATCATTTCTTCTTTTTCATAGTTCAACAAAGAAAAGCAGTGCAAGGTATTGATGGCAGAGATAGTATAGTCTGGCAGATGGATCAGCAAATGGAGTTCTCCCTAATTGAATGGGAGTGTTAAAATTGGCAAATAGGGCCAAACTCCATGTGGGTCATCTTATTTATGGAAACTGATATTTTTCTTGGATTCCTTTCGTCGAGAGGTGTAGGATTGATCTAAATATCATCTGATTCTGACATGTATTCATGGAGATATGAATTTATTTGTGTTATGGGACAATTCGTCAAGGTTGGCCAGCGACCAAATTTCCCCTCTTGTGCTCAACATTTTAGTATAAAAAGAGGTGGCTTGCTAGTCGTTTGCACACACTCTTCTTGTGATCTCTTCCTCTCCACTTGTCTTTGGGTTTTGGTGGGAGAAGAGATCCTAAGAGATATGCTGCCCTAAGAAGAGTTTCCCTAGACACTGCCATGGGTAAGAAGGATCTATGCAACTCCTAGAAGATGATGCCCTAGATCTAGGACGCATTGAAGTGAAGCCCTAAACAAAGTCAAGGTGAATCCCTAAACGTGGACCTAAATGCAGTCATGGAGGAGACATTAATGATGCACACGCTGCCTTATCTAGGCCCTTAAAGAGATCCTGAATATGTTGGTCTTATGTGTCATGTTGGTTCCCTATACGCAGTCCATGGAGGGAACTTATTCGCAATTAAGGAGGACTGTTTAGGAGGGTTGTTAGAGGAAGTTTAGTAGAGCTGTTAGAGGTTTTTTAGGAGGGTTGTTAGAGGATGTTTAGGAGGGTTGTTAGAGGCAGTTTAGGAGGATTGTTAGAGGTTTTTTAGGAGGGTTGTTAGTGGCAGTTTAGGAGTACTGTTGGAGGTTGTTTAGGAGTGTTTATGAGGGTTGTTAGAGGCAGTTTAGGAGTACTGTTGGAGGTTGTTTAGGAGTGTTTAGGAGGGTTGTTAGAGGCAGTTTAGTAGGGATGTTAGAGGTTTTTTAGGAGGGATGTTAGAGGTTGTTTAGGATGGTTGTTAGAGGCAGTTTAGGAGGACTGTTAGAGGATGTTTAGGAGGGTTGTTAGAGGCAGTGTGGGAGGATTGTTGGAGGCAGTTTAGGAGGGTTGTTAGAAGCAGTTAAGAAATAATGTTAGAGGACTTGGTTGCTATCCTAGAGAAGCTCTCTGCTACCTGAACATGAAAGAAGCTTAAACAACCATAGCCTAGCTGCTTTGTTAGGCTGCAATCCATAGCAAGCAGCTATGGCTGATAATTATAAATAGTTTGCAGCATATTGGATGTTGTATGTGCATCATAATTATGTATATTACATCAAGCATGGATGAGGGTATGTTGGATGCATCATGGTGTTAGAGACAACATGTTTAGTTGCAACAATGATTAGTGCAGCATAACGCACAATGATAGTGGTGAAGCATATAGGTGACAGTAAGGATGGGTACAACATAGTGCAGTATGGTGCATCAAAAGTATGGTGCCGCACAATGGTACAACATGGTGATGATGGGCATGTAGATACAGCAACAGCACGATGCATTGCAATAGCTTGTTGATGATGAGTACAACATGATGATGCGGTACTACTCAGTAATGGGAGGCAGCGTAGTGATGAAGAGCATCTCAGTGATTGGGTGCAACACAGTGATGAGTGCTGCATGATGATGAGGTGCAACACATTGATGGGTGTTGCATGGTGATGGAGTCACCTTGGAGGATCAATTGAAGCAGTATGCCTTCACCTGAGTCCAGATCATCTACCTCATGTGCCATCTTCTTAGAGAAGATCTCTACTCTTATTTAGATAAGTCAAAATGTTGACTTCTAATGTATATGTACTATCTCTCTCTCTGCTGAACTATTGAAGAACATATAAGAAGAATTGATCAAGGGTTTCCCCACATTGGGGTTTGTCCCTGGATGGCGCCACATCTTGTGTCCCCTTGTCGTGGCTTGTCTTCTGCGATTTATGTTTATGTTCTATCTGCATTTTACTATCATGCTAAATGTGATTGCTAATCTAGAATTGATATTGAGCTAATATGGAAAATTTTCTACTAGCATAGAACATACCTAAAATTAACATGGTATCAGAGATGAGGTGAAGACAAAGCCCAAGCAAGAGTGAAAGAGCAATCACCGAACATAGTTGGAAAGGACAAAAAGGCTTAATGGGTCCCTCATTCCACTTCAAGTTCACCAAGGGTGAAGTCAAAGCAGAGAAGATTATCAAAGTGGCGCAATGGAGGCATCTGGTGGCCTACCTATAGATCACTTCAATGGGAAGTCCAAATCTAAGAAGAAGGAAAGGCAGATGACTTGCTTGCAATAAGTTTGGCCACTATGTGAAGGAGTGTCTGAATAGAAGGTGTTAGTCCTTACAATCTCCTAAGCTAAAATGGAAATCAACAAGGGTAACCTCAAACCACTTCAGCTCAGTAGCTAGCCCTATTGAGCATGAGAGGGATCTCTCTAAGTCTCTTATCAATGATATGACTTTAAAACAAATGAATTTTAAGCTAGATATGTGTATTTGTTTGTTTTTTTGTGAAAAATTGGTTTTTTAAGTATTTGTTGAACTTAGGGTTTGGAGCCACAAGTAGGTCTAGGCTATGGGAATGCAGGAGAAAACATAAGAAGGAGCTAGATATCAGAAGCCATGGTGTAATTTGAGTATTTGTCAGTGTAGTATAGAGGATATAGTGTGGAAGAAACTAATGAGCATAAATAAACATGATTTCATTAGCTTAGGAAGACAAAACACATAACCATGAAAACCAAATAATAGAGCTTGAAAAACAAGAATTCTAAGTATTTTATCATAAGGAATTCAAAGAAAGAAGATATATAATGTAGATAAAGATGTTTATACCATGAGAAAACAAAAAGAATGAAGTACAAGCACCATGAACTCATCGGGCTAGAGTCCCTTGAAAATCACTGCAACATGTATCTGTATTCGCTGAAAGATGATTACAATGCAAGCCTCCTTCAGAAAAAGTTCAGTCCTCTTCTCCTGAGGAGATATGATACATATAGAGTCTCCTAGACCAATTTCCCACCCTCAGGATTCAAATTCCTTGGTGGAAGAACTGACTCCAATATTCTCTCAACCAACAAGTGAGAGTGAGAAGGTGAAACTCAAACACTTCATGAAGAGTTTGTTTAGGAGTTTGCTTCTTTTATGAGGCCTAATAAACATAAACAAAACCTATGATGTACATGTATTCATGCCTACATCATCTAGCCTCGTAACTAGTGCCATTACATAGAGAATCTTGACTTTGACCAAGTCAGACTAGAAACTAGAAATTTTACATAGTGAAAATTTCCAAATAAAAACACAGAAAGTGCAGAAGCGCAACACCTACTTTGAGTTGATTTTGAGGTGCCTTCCAGGGGTCAAAATGTAAATCTGAGAGAACGAGCAACTAGCCCTTCAAGTATAGTTTCCATAACAATTTGCATTTTTGAATTTGGAGCACGAGAAGACCTTCAAAACTCCATTCTCCCAAGGTCACTCCAAAAGCGCAGCGCCTGTCAAACAATGGTCTAGAATGCTAGTGTTTTGCCACTTTTTTGCATTTTTCTCAAAAACTAAGGCACCTCTGCAAAATCTGGGAAAATGAGTTTTTAAAGGATGCCAAGACCTTTCCAAAAATATAGACCTTTCCTCAAATGGAGGCCTGAGGAAAAAGCGCAGCACCTTCTGGAGCAGCTGAATTTATGAACTTAGACCAAAATTTGTCAAAAAACTCAAAATGCTCAGAATTTTCTCAAAATTGGAGGGAAGGTGTAAAAATAGGTTTGATATAGCTTCATGGATGTTTCAGCAAGAATCTCCAAGTTTCCCTCATCCTTTTGATGGTTTGTGGCCTCCTTGAGCTTATTTTCAGGTTGTTTCACTTTGACATTGACGATCATGTTTTGAGCTTGATAGTGATGTGCCATGTGTCTGAGAAATTGATTGTCTTTGTTTGCCTTCTCAAGGAGCTTCTCCAAGTGTTGATTCACCCTATTAAGCCAATATTCCTTATCTTGATGAACCTCTAAGGTGATCCTATCTTCTAAGTCAAGATCCTCATTAATAAGAATTTGTTCTTGTTCCTCTTACAGAGATTTCTTGAGGCCCTTATTCTTGTCTTTTCCTTTTTCCTCTCACCTTTGATGCTTTAGGCTCGCTTGCTGTCATGATCTCCTTATCTTTGCCAACTTGCTGCAATAACTTGGCTTTTTCCTTTTCTAGGATCAATTCCTTTGCTTTGAGTTGACTATCTTCTTGTTCAAGGAATGATATGACATATTTTGCTCTTTCCAAATTGATTGCTAGCTCCTTGATTTGATAGTCCTTATCCCTGTTTGTCTGTCACATGTTTGAATTCTGATCCTCAGCCTCTGAATCAACTAGTTCAAACTCATGCTCAATTGTGTCTTTCTCTTTTATTGTTGATTCCTTCTTTGTCGATGAAGAAGGCTTGGCCCCTTTCTCTCTGTGAGAAGAAAACACAAGCCTCTAGCCCTTATTATACACTTTAGTCACCTCGAGTTTGGATAGCTTAGTCTTCTCCACTGATTTTCTAGAGGACCCCACCTCCATTTGAATGAAAAATAAATTGTGAGGTATGAATGGAAATGAAGTGATGTGAAGGTGGATTTCGACAAAATGATAGAGGAGGTTTGAAAAAGGTGGATATGTGTTAAAATTGGAAACTAGGGCCAAAATCCATGTGGGTCATCTTATTCATCGCTAATAATATTTTTATTAAATTCCTCTCGTTGAGAGGTGTATGATTGATCTAAAGATCATCCGATTCCGATAAGTATTTATGGAGATGTGAATTTATTTTGATTATGGAATAATTATCAAGCCGACCAGCAACTCATGTAGGCTCAGAAGCCCAACGGTCGCATCTATTCAATCATCAACATTAGTATATAAATACAGGAGGTCTTTTCCTCATTTTCACACACTCATCTCATCACATCTCTCTCTCTCTCTCTCCTGCACAGAAAAGAGGCTCTTCTCCTACTGCGCAGAGAGAGACTCTTCTCTCACACGTGTGGAAGGAAGGACGTAGATTTAGGGCTGCAACTGCAGATCGGAAGTTTGACCAGTGTTGACCATCTTTCTCTCTCTCAGAACTGCGTTGTAGGTGGAACTGACTCTTCTCAAAAGGCCACATTTTTTGGTGAAGGAATCAAGCCGATGCTAAGGTCTGTTTGCAAAATATTGTCTACCCTAGTTTAGGGTTGATCTAGGGTTTGTTGCTGCTAATATAAATCATATTTATGTACTATTTCTCTCTGCTGAATTATTGAATATAAAAGAAGATTTGATCAAAGGGTTTTCCCCATATTGGGGTTTGTCCCTGGCTAGCCGCCACATCTTGTGTCTCTTGTCTTGGCTTGTTTTTTCTGTCGATCGTTTAATGTTCTATCTACACTTATTTATTGTACATGTGATTGCTAATAATAAGAAAAAGAAGTAAACTACTCTAAGCATAGAACATACCATAAATTAACATGGTATCAGAGCTGAGGTGAAGACAAAGCCCAAGAAAGAGCAAGAGAAATCACCAAAGAGAAGATTGGCAAGGCTATCCGAAAAGAACTATGGGGTCCTCAACACTCTTCCCTACCGAAGACAAGCTCCATGAGAAGTTTGACTATCACGGATCGAAGATGTCTCTCGATATTACCTTAGAAGATCAAGGAGTGTTGGACCATGTGAGAGGAAATATTGTTGAGCCTCCATCAAATGCACCCGCTACTGCCAGGAACAAATGGAAAACCGGTGAAGTCAAAACAAAGAAGATCATCCGGGACTCTATCGACAAGCGCTTGGTGGCCTATGCTTCTGAGCTAAACACCTCCAAGGAAATCTACAATAGACTGGTGAGTTCATTTAAAGTTAATGATGCAAATCAAGTTTTATTTCTTAGAAATACGCTGAAGGAAATTAAGAAGGGAAATGATGAGAGTATGCAAGCATACTTCTTAAGAATCACCGAGATCAAGAACGATATCCTATATATTGGGGAGATTATTACTAATAGGGAAATGGCACTCATGACTCTTGGAGGATTACCATCTGAATGGTACGTATTCAGGACTACTCTTCTCAACAATAACGTAATTCTTGGTTTCAAGGAATTAATGGCAAGATGCATTCAAGAAGAAACAAGAATAGAAGAGAAAGAAATGCCCATGTCTAAAGGCGCTCCTGCTGCCTTTTCTTCTCATGCTAAGAAAAGAAATAATTTCAGGACTAAATCAAAAAGAAAGGTTGGACCTAAGGGTGGAAGAAAAGGACGATGTTACATTTCCGATAAAGCAGGACACTATTCAAGAGAATGTCCTGATAGAAGGGACTCACACTGGGACGATGATCAAAATCCCTCTCATGGCAACCAAAGGAATGGAAAATCTAATAGCAGAGGATGAATATTATCTACCAGCTGCTCTATCTACCTCTGCTCCTTCAGACTCGCTAGGAATTTGGCTTATTGATAGTGGTGCCTCAAGGCACTTCACTGGTTACAAAGAAGTTCTCCATAATCTGATAGAGAAAGAAACTAACCTAGAAATTGTCCTTGGAGATAATATGAAATATCACGTGAAAGGTGTAGGCAATGTCTCTCTTAAATTGAATCAAGGTAATACGATCCATTTACAGGATGTAATATATGTACTTGACCTCAAAAAGAAACTGGTGTCCATCTCGTCAATGGAAGACAAAGGCTACAAGGTGACCTTTAGCGATGGCAAGGTACATGTATGGAAAAACAATGTTAAAGATGTCTTCACTCTTGGATTTCGAGTTGATTCATGATATCAGGTCGAAGGAAGTCCGCTAGGTGTCATGTCTTGTGACACATCTCAAGCCTTGATCGAGAATCAAACGAAAAAGAAGATCAAGATCTTAAGGACTGATAATGGGACTAAATATGAATCTAATGAGTTTCATGACTTTTGTAAAGAGGTTGGCATTAAGAGGGAGACTACTACACTGTCCACTCTTGAATAGTATGGTGTGGCGGAAAGGAAGAACTGTACGATTGTGGAAGTTGTCAATGTCGTGCTCCATGATCAAAGATTTCTGAAGTTTCTATGGGCCGAAGCTACAAACACCACCGTATATGCACGAAACCGATGCCCTCATCAAGCATTGGGTTCCAAGACTCCTGAAGAAATGTTCACCGGTAAGAAACCTGATGTATCTCATTTTAGAATTTTTGGAAATCCTATATATTTTCAAGTGAGGAAAGAGAAAAGGAATAAATTGGGTGCATCCGGAAAGAAAGGAATCTTCGTGGGCTATGGTGAAAATACTAAGGGCTATAGAATCTATGTAGCCAGTCAAAGGGAAGTCATGATTAGTCATGATGTCACCTTTGACGAAGATATGGCTCTTAGCAAGGTGGACAATCTTCCGACTTTGAGGAGCTCTCAAGAAGCCGACATCAGGGAATCGAAAGAAAAGGATGATGAAACAACGTCTGATGTGGAAGAACCCATGGATCCTATTGATCCACCTGAGCATTCCTCTTCTAGGAAGACGCCCTCTTGGCTTAGGGGGCTACTCGATGACACTGAAGGACACACTGCACCCCAAGGAACCTTCTCTGAAAGTAAGAAGCCTAACAGGTATCAGGGATACCTGACCATCATGAGCACGATCATACAAAATGAGCCTTCATCATTCTCAGATGCCATCAAGCATCAAGTATGGAAGGATGCTATGACCGAAGAATATGAGTCTATTATGAAGAATGATGTCTAGGAAGTAGTTCCCAAACCCCAGGACAAGACAATTGTCACTTTGAAATGGCTTTACAAGATAAATCATGCAGCAGATGGAAGTACGGAAAAGTATAAGGCTCGTTTTGTCACTCGTGGCTTCTCCCAGAAGGAAGGTATAGACTATGATGAGATATTTCCACATGTTGCCCGATATACCACCATCCGCTCGATCATAGCTCTTGCAGGGCTTCATAAGGATGGAACCTACATTAGATGGTTGTCAAGACCACGTTCTTGCATGGTTCGATCAAAGAAGAGGTCTACGTGGAGCAACTCGAAGGATTTGAGATTTATGATCGAAAATGTCATGTATGCAGGTTGAAGAAGGCTCTCTATGGGCTAAAGCAAGCACCCCGAGCATGGTATGAGAAGATCGATAGCTACTTGATGAAGCTAGGATTCACTAGGAGTGAAGTTGATCCTAACCTTTACTTTAAGGTTGAAGATGACAAACCTCTCATACTGGTGTCGTATGTGGATGACCTCTTTCTAACGGGTACAGACCCTCTCATTCACCAATGTAAGAGGGAGTTGGCTTCTAAATTTGAAATGAAGGACCTAGGACTAATGCACTATTTCCTAGGACTTGAAGTGTGGCAGAAGCCAAGGGAAATTTTGCCTATCTCAAGGAAAATATGTGGTGAAGATATTGGAAAGATTTAGTATGGTAGACTGCAAGCCTATAACTACCCCGATGGAGCTTGACTTCAGTAAGTTAAGCGGTAGTGTTGCTAGATCTATTTTATGAAATGCTACTGAGTATCGGCAACTCATCGGAGCATTAATGTTCTTAGTGAACTCCCGTCTAGATATATGCTTTGCAGTCAACACATTAAGTCAACATATGGTTGAACCTTACCACATACATTGGATTGGTGCCAAGAATCGATTAAGATATCTTCGTGGCACAATTACATATGGGTTAAGATACACTGTCGGAGATGTGAGACTACTTGGATATGTTGATGTCGATTGGGCAGGAAATGTGGTGGACCATAAGAGCACTTCCGAGTGCTATTTCTCCTTGGGATTTGCATCAATATCCTGAATGAGCAGGAAGCAGAAATCAGTGGCTTTGAGCACTGCCGAAGCAGAGTATATTGCTGCTAGCATGACCTCCTGTGAGGCAGCCTGGCTGTAAAAGCTCTTCAGTGAATTGTTTGGATTTACATTGGATACCACCGTGATCCTATGTGACAACCAGAGTAGGATTCGTTTGTCAGAGAATCCCGTATTTCATGACCGCTCCAAGCATATTGATATCAGGTAACACTATATTCGAGATATGGTGCAGCGAGGAGCAATAAGGCTCCAACATTTCTATATTGATGAACAGGTCGCCAACTTTCTGACAAAGCCCCTAGGGAAGGTCAAATTCCTGACTTTCTAGGAACGACTTGGTGTCGTTCAAATACCCTCTGAAGAGGGTCTTGTATGATGTATTGAGCTCTGGGAGCTCCGAGGGGGCGCGGGATACTTCTTGGAGCGACATGTGACCATAGGGTGACTCACCATCCCCTGGTGATGTACGTGTACAAGGTAAAAGAATCAAAACTTTCCTTGTAACACCCTGTGGCGACTATGTAGCAAGATGATTAGTTCTCCTGTGAGGTCTGGATGATGTGTTCTCCATGGCGACTATGTAGCAGGATGATTAGTTCTCCTGTGAGGTCTGGATGATGTGTTCTCCATGAGGACTATGTAGGAGGGTGATTAGTTCTCCTGTGAGGTTTGGATGATGTGTTCTCCATGATGATTTTGTAGCAGGATGATTATCCTGTGAGGCTTGGATGATGTGTCTTCCATGACGATTGTGGACAGGATGATTCGCTCTCCTGTGGACAAGATTGATTAGTCTCCTGTCGAGGCATACTACCCATGCAGTCTGGGACTCATGGGAAGTACCTCTCATCTGATCAATGAGCAGGGAAATGAGGATAGGGACCATAGTAGTACCGATGGATGTATCATTGTATCTATTGTACTCCCTATGCTAGGATGACCTTCATTGATCTAGGATCAATGATACTGGTCTGGGACCAGTGGTAGGAGTTGTACCCACTATGACACTGACTTCGAGTCGGTTGTGTAATTGCCAAATGAACATGTAATTAATAAACTAAATTCAAACTACGAATAGTGCTTAAATCTGCTTACCTCTGGTAGAAGTAGGCTTACCGGAACAAGGTTTTGGGGACAACTCTCCACCCAACCGTAGGATCAATCACGCAAGGATCTGCTACAACTGGCGACTCCCACGCCCTCAATCAACGTACTAATACCAGCGACTCCTATTACTTAGAACACCATTCTCCCAAGAGAATGAAAGATAGAATATTGGAATGATGGAATGCCTCCCATCCTCCTCACCATCTAATAAATAGAACAAACATTGGATGGAAAACCACATGTACACACTCCATGTTTCCACATGCAATTTTCTTTTGATTTTTAGCTTTCTTGTTTTATTTTCTTCTTTTTGATAGTTTTCTTGTTTTATTTATATTTATTCTTATTTAGAGCTTTAGTATGGTTATTACTATTTTTAATTTTATTAATTTTCTTGTATATATTTTTAATATCATTTATTAATTTAACATTTATGATTTTTATTTTTATTATTTATTATTAAGTGATTTATATATTATTATTTATTAATTTTGTAGTATTTTTTTATTATTTATTATTATATTATTATTTATTATTGAGGGGAGGGATATTACAGGTTGAGGACTGGTCTAGGACCAGTGGTACACACTCTAAGACTGACTTTGAGTCAGTGGAGGATGATACTGGTCTGGGACCAGTGGTAGGAGTTGTACCCACTATGACACTGACTTCGGGTCGGTTGAGGACTGGTCTGGAACTAGTGGTACACACTCTGAGACTGACTTTGAGTCAGTGGAGGATGGTATGATACATCCTAGATCATTTCTTCTTCTTCATAATTCAGACAAAGCAGAGCAGGGAAGATCAGAACAAACTAGACCAGACAGAATAAATTAGAGCAGAGCAGAGATCAAGCTGTACAGGGCAGTGCATTTGATGGATGAATAGGAGTGACCAACAGACAAATTGCAGATGGAGTTCTCCCTAGTTGAGAGGGAGTGTTAAAATTGGAAACTAGGGCCAAACTCCATGTGGGTCATCTTATTCATGGCTGATAATATTTTTATTAGATTCCTCTCGTTGAGAGGTGTAGGATTGATCTAAAGATCATCTGATTCCAGTAAGTATTTATGGATATATGAATTTATTTTGATTATGGAATAATTATCAAGCCGACCAACAACTCATGTAGGCTCAGAAGCTCAACAGTCGCATCTATTCAATTATCAACATTTGTATATAAATATAGGAGGTCTTTTCCCCATTTTCACACACTCATCTCATCACATCTCTCTCTCTCTCCTGCACAGAAAAGAGGCTCTTATCCTACTGCGCAGAAAGAGACTCTTCTCTCACACGTGTGGAAGGAAGGACGTAGATTTAAGGTTGCAATTGCAGATCAGAAGTTTGACCAGCGTTGACCATCTTTCTCTCTCTCAGAACTATGTTGTATGTGGAACTGACTCTCCTCAAAAGGCTGCATTTTTTGGTAAAGGAATCAAGCCGATCCGACGGTCGGTTTGCAAAATATTGTCTGCCCTAGTTTAGGGCTGATCTAGGGTTTGTTGCTGCTGATGTAAATTAGATTTATGTACTATTTCTCTCTGCTGAATTATTGAAGATAAAAGAAGATTTGATCAAAGGGTTTCCCCATATTTGGATTTGTCCCTAGCTAGCCGCCACATCTTGTGTCTCTTGTCTTGGCTTGTTTTTTCTATTGATTGTTTAAAGTTTTATCTACACTTTACTTAAGGTACATGTGATTGCTAATAATAAGAAAAAGAAGTAAACTTCTCTAAGAATAGAACATACCATAACTTAACAATATTAACTTTGGAAGTTGATGAAAATGATTGAAGAAACAATGGAAGAGTGATCTGCTTGCAAGGAAGAAAAACAAGGTTTGTAATGAAAAATGCCTAAAAAACTCTAGGAATGAGCTAGGGTTTTACTTTTTGAGAGGTAAAACTTTATTTTGAGGTGAATTGAATGGTTAAAATGGTTTATTAAAAATGTGTGCAGGTGTAGGAAACCATTTTACATGTTTTAGAAACCAAAAACTAAAGATGGCCATTTTCACCCTATCATTTCCTATGCAAATTTCACTACAAACCCTAACTTGAAGAATCATTGACATGAGATGAATATGGAAAAGCAAAAGGGGGATAATAATGGTGTAAAATTGGGATTTGGGAGAGTTTTGAAGGATTTCTGGGCACTTTGTCCTGCGCGCAACGCAGTGTTGCTACGCGCAGCGCCAAAGCGCAGCGTAGTTCACAGAAGTGCAACACCATCTTCCAAGCCACTTTTGGAGCCCTTAAACTGCTCCAAATTGAGAGCTTGATAGCTCCTTGGAAATATCTTGAAGTCAGCTATAAGATGGACAGCTCAAGAATGTAATTTGGACACTCCATGAGGGAGAAAATTTGATTTTCCCAAGGTCACTCCAAAAACTCAGGGTTTCTCTAACAAAAGAGAAGCTCCAACTTGCAGAGCACTTTTGGATGCCTTTCACTAATCCAAATCATGATCTGAAGGTACCATTGGAAATATTAGGATGTCTGACACATAATAGAGTCCTTAAGAACTTCCAACACCTGCTCCAAACCCCTGAAAAACTGTCTTGAAGTCAATCTGTCTAGAAGTGCATTAACTCTCCCATAGAAAGTGTATTTGGGGAATTTCTTTCAAATCATAACACATGTGCATAAACTGAAGGAGGTTTTTGTTCCTTGGACTATAATGGACAAATAGTTCTTTCTATTTTGTAAAATGATTCTCCATTTTGTCAGAAAAATATTTTGAAGCAAACACGTCCCTATGAGAAATGATGAGGCGAGGTAGTGTACTGCAACATTGTCTTATTTGAAATAAAACATTACCTTTACCTTAATTTTTCTTTCCCTAAGTTGCTAACTCCCTTTACCCACTTAATTACATGATGGACATGTTTTGTTTTGACATATGGTATCATGACGACACATGGAGTGAAACCCTGGACCATGACCTAAAATGAGGAATTTAACCATTTCATGACCCAATACATTTAAATGAAGATATGATACCGCGAAGAAGACAATGACCATGATGACTGATGAATACCATGAGTAAGTGAAGGGAGCAAAAGTGACCTAGGCACAACAACCAGTGACCAAATTTTTATATGAAGACTCACTGAAATGACACAAATTTGACTTCACTCCCTAACAACACCTTGTAAGAGCATATTTGATCATTGGTGACATGTTGAACTGACTCACACTAACAGAAGGGACACATCACTTGATGATGATAACAATCATTCTAGGGGCATCTTCAATGATTGAAGAAATGATAGGTACAATGGCAAAGGAAAAATAAATGCAGGTCATCAACGAAATGGCCGACTCTTCAAGAAAGCAAGGAACTCCAAGTATGAATAATCAAATGTTGCTTCTGAGTATTATCTTTGATTGGCCCTCTCCACTACTTATCCTCTAGACTCTTTGGGAATCTGTCTTATTGATAGTAGTGCTTCAAGGCACTTCATCGGACAGAAGGAAGCTCTCTCTAATTTGATACAGAAGGAAACAATCGTGGAGATTATACTTAGAGTCAATGCCACCTATCCCGGAAAGGGTGTTGAGAATTCTACTCTTCAATTGAATAAGGGTAGCACGGTTCATTAACAAGAAGTTCTTTATGTACTTGATCTCAAGAAGAATCTGGTGTCCATTTCGGCAATGGAAGTCAAAGTTTTCAAGGTGGCATTCATCGATGGAAAGGTATGTGTTTGAAAAAGGATTTTTTCAAGATGATTTTATTCTTAGGTTCAACGTTGGAAATTTGTATCAAGTTGCAGGAAGTCCATTGGGGACCATGTTAGTTGACACATCTCTTCTGTAGCACCGAAGGTCTTCTTATTATGGATCCCAACCAAATGTGATTCAGATGGTGACAGGGATGCCTGAATTCAAGAAGAGCATGAAGGTACATGTCTGAGATGTACCGAAGGAAAACCTTACAAGGGAACCATTCCCCTCATGTAGCAAGTCCATAAGTTTGGAACAACTCGAGGGGTTTGAGATTCATGGTCAGGAATCTCATGTATGCAGGGTGAAGAAAGCTCTCTATGATTTAGAGCTAACACCCCGGCTTGATATAAGAGGATTGATAGTTGTCTGATGAAGCTGAGATTCACTAGGAGTGAAGCCGATCCAAACCATTGCTTTCAGGTTGTGGATGATAGACCTCTCATACTGGCACCTTATGAGGACGACCTCTTTCTAACAGGTGCAGACCCTCTCATTTACAAAATTAAGAGGGAGTTGGATTCCAAATTTGGAATGGTGAACTGCAAGCTCGTGACTACCTCGATGGAGCTTAACTTTCAGAAGTTATGTAGTAGTGATGCCAGACCTAATTTAGGAAATGCCTCTAAGTTCCATAAACTCATACTAGCATTTATGTTCTTGGTGAACTCTCATCCGGATATATGTTTTGCAGTTAGCATGTTTAGCTCATATATGGTTGAGCCTCACTAGATTGGTGCCAAGAATCTTCTGAGATATCTTCGGGGCACAATCTCTCGTGGATTGAGATACACTGCCAGAAATGTGAAGTTGCGTGATTATTCTGATGCTGAATAGGTAGGCAGTGTGGAGGATCACAAGAACACTTCTAGGTGTTGGTTCTCTTTTGGTTCTGGTTCGATGTCCTGGATGAGCAAGAAGCAGAAGTCAGTGGCTTTGAGCACTAATGAAGCCGGATAAATAGCTACGAGTATGACCTCGGGTGAAGCTGTCTGGTTGTGGAAGCTCTTCAATGAGTTGTTTGGACACGTATTGGATATCATCATGATCTTCTATGACAACCAGAGGAGGATTCGATTGTTGAGGAATCCTATGTTCTATGATCGCTCCAAGCATATAGACATCAGGTACCACTTTATCTGAGATATGGTACATTGAGGAGAAATAAGGCTCCATCGCATTGAGACTGATGTGCAGGTCGCGGATATTCTTTTGAGGCCCCTAGAAAAGGTCAAATTCTTGACTTTCCAATAAAAACTAGGAGTTGTGGAGAAACTCTCTCCTAAGGGTCCTGTATGATATGGACATTGAGCTCTGGGAGCTCTAGGGGTTTGGGGGTACATCGTGGAGCGATGAGCAACCATAGGGTGAGTGGATCAACCTTCCCCTAGTGGTCTGCTATGTAGGCAGGATGAGTGGTTCATCCTTCTCCTACTGAGACACAGTCATAGGGTGAGTAGTTCAACCTTCCCCTAGTGATTTGTTGTGTATAGGGTGAGTGGTTCAACCTTCCCATGGGATACCCTTGGCGACATGTAGGAAAAATGAGTGGTCCATGCTTCTCCTGCTGAGACATCCTACCCATGCAATTTGGGACTCATGGGAAGTACCTCTCATGTGGCCAATGAGTAGGGAAAATAGGACAGGGACCATAGTAGTACCGATGGACGCATCGTGTTACTACCATACTCCCCATGCTAGGATGATATTGATCTGGGATAAATTGGAACTCACTTGGTTCAGTAAGAGTGATATAACTCACTCCCTTTTGGAACTGATTTCAGATCAGTAAGAGTGGTATGATACACTCTCTTTATGTGGAACTGATTTCGGATAAGTAAGAGTGGTATGAGACACTCTTTTTTATATGGGACTGAATTTGGGATAGTAGAGGATGATATGATACATTATCGATCATTTCTTCTTATTCATAGTTTAGTAGAGCAGAGTAGTGCACAACACTAATGGCAGAGATAGTACAGTCTAGCAGATGGAGTTCTCCCTAGTTGAGAGGGAGTGTTAAAATTGGAAAATAGGGCCAAACTCCATGTGTGTCGTCTTATTTATGGATGCTGATATTTTTCTTGGATTCCTCTTGTCAAGAGGTGTAGGATTGATCTAAAGACCATACAATTCTGACATATATTCATGGAGATATGAATTTATTTGTGTTATGGGACAATTTGTCAAGGTCGGCCAACAACCAAATTTCCCCCACTTGTGCTGAACGTTTTCGTATAAAAAGAGGTGGCTTGCTAGTCACTTGCACACACTCTTCCTGTGATCTCTTCCTCTCCACTTGTCTTTGGGTTTTGGTGGCAGGAGAGATCCTAAGAGGTACGTTTCCCTAAGAAGAGTTGCCCTAGATGTTGCCTTGGGTAAGAGTGGTCTACGCAGCTCCTAGAATATGATGCCCTAGCTCTACGCATACCCTAGTCAAGTTGAAGCCCTAAACGCAGACCTAAATGCAGTCATGGTGGAGACCTTAATGTTGCACACACTACCTTATCTAGGCCCTTAAATAAATCCTGACTATGTTGGTTGTATGTGTCATGTTGGTGCCCTAGACGCAGTCCATGGAGGGAACTTATTCGCAGTTAAGGAGGATTGTTTAGGAGGGTTGTTAGAGGTAGTTTAGGAGTACTGTTAGAGGTTATTTAGGAGGGTTGTTAGAGGCAGTTTGGGAGGGTTGTTGGAGGCTGTTTAGGAGTGTTTAGGAGGGTTGTTAGAGGCAATTTAGTAGGATTGTTAGAGGCTGTTTAGGAGGGTTGTTAGAGGTTGTTTAGGAGGGTTGTTAGAGGTAGTTTAGGACAATTGTTAGAGGTTGTTTAGGAGGGTTGTTAGAGGCAATTTAGGAGGACTATTAGAGGATGTTTAGGAGGTTTAGGCAGTGTAGGGAGGCAGTTTAGGAGGGTTTTTAGAAGAAACTAAGAAATACTATTAGAGGACTTGGTTGTTGTCCTAGAGAAGCTCTTTGTTGCCTGAATATGAAAGAAGCCTAAACAACCATAGCCTAGCTTCTTTGCTAGGCTACAATCCATAGCAAGTAGCTAAGGTTGATAACTGTAAATAGTTTGTAGCATATTGGATGTTGTATGTGCAGCATAATGATATATATTACATCAAGCATGGATGAGGGTATGTTGGATGTAGCATGGTGTTAGAGACAGCATGTTTAGTTGCAACAATCATTAGTGTAGCATGATGAATGGTGCAACATAGTGCACAATGATAGTGGTGCAACATATAGGTGACAGTAAGGATGGGTACAACATAGTGCAGTATGGCAGCAAAAGTATGGTGCCGCACAATGGTACAACATGGCAATGATGGGTATATATATAGCAGCAACACAATGCATTGCAGTAGCTTGTTGATGATGATTACAACATGATGATGTGGTACTGCTCAGTAATGGGAAGTAACGTAGTGATGAAGAGCATCACAATGATAGGGTGCAACACAGTGACGAGTGCAGCATGATGACGAGGTGCAGCATAGTGATGGGTGTTGCATGATGATGGAGTCACCTTGGAGGATCATTTGAAGCAGTATGCCTTCACCTGAGTTCAAATCAGCGGCCTCATGTGCCATCTTCTTAGAGAAGATCTCTGCTCTTATTTAGATAAGTCAAAATGTTGACTTCTAATGTATATGTACTATCTCTCTCTCTGCTAAACTATTGAAGAACATATAAGAGGAATTGATCAAGGGTTTCCCCACATTGGGGTTTGCCCCTAGCTGGTGCCACATCTTGTGTCCTCTTGTCTTGGCTTGTCTTCTGCGATTTATGTTTATGTTCTATCTACATTTTACTATCATACTAAACGTGATTGCTAATCTGGAATTGATATTAAGCTAATATGGAAAATTGAAGTAAATTTTCTATCAGCATAGAACATACCTAAAATTAACATGGTATCAAAGTGAGGTGAAGACAACATCGAAGAAAGACTGAAAGAGCAATCACCAAAGACAGTTGGAAAGGACAAAAAGGCTCAATGGGTTCGTCATCCCACTTCAAATTCACCAAGGGTGAATTCAAAGCAGAGAAGATTATCAAAGTGGCGCAACGGAAGCATCTGGTGGCCTACCTACACGTCACTTCAATGGGAAGTCCGATCTATGAAGAAGGAAAGGTGGATGCATTGCTTGTAATAAGTTTGGCCATTATGCGAATGAGTGTCTGAATAGAAGGGACAAATCACTTGATGATGATAACAATCATTCCAGGGGCATCTTCAATGATTGAAGGAATGATAGGTACAATGGCAAAGGAAAAAGGAATGCAGGTCATCAAGGAAATGGCCGACTCTTAAATAAAGCAAGGAACTCCAGGTATGGAGAATCAAATGTTGCTTTTGAGTATTATCTTAAATTGGCCCTCTCCACTACTTCTCCTCCAGACTCTTTGGGAATTTGGCTTATTGATAGTAGTGTTTCAAGGCACTTCATTGGATAGAACGAAGCTCTCTCTAATTTGATACAGAAGGAAATAATCATGGAGATTATACTTGGAGTCAATGCCACCTATCCCGGAAAGGGTGTAGGGAATGCTACCTTTCAATTGAATAAGGGTAGCATGGTTCATTAACAAGAAGTTATTTATGTACCTGATCTCAAGAAGAACCTAGTGTCCACTTCGACAATGGAATTCAAAGGTTTCAAGGTGGCATTCATCGATGGAAAGGTACGTGTTTGAAAAAGGATTTTTCAAGATGATTTTATTATTGTGTTCAAGGTTTGAAATTTGTACCAAGTTGCAGGAAGTCCATTGGGGACCATGTCAGTTGACACATCCCTTCTGTAGCACCGAAGGTCTTCTTATTATGGAGCCCCACCAGATGTGAGTCAGATGGTGACAGGGATGCCTGAATTCGAGAAGAGCATAAAGGTACATGTCTGAGATGTATTGAAGGAAAATCTTACAAGGGAACCATTCCCCTCATGTACAAAGTCCACAAGTTTGGAACAACCCAAGGGGTTTGAGATTCATGATCAGGAAACTCATGTATGCAGGTTGAAGAAAGATCTCTATGATTTAGAGCTAACACCCGGGCTTGATATGAGAGGATTGATAGCTGTCTGATGAAGCTGAGATTAACTAGAAGTGAAGCTAATCCAAACCATTGCTTTCAAGTTGTGGATGATAGACCTCTCATACTAGAACCTTATGAGGACGACCTCTTTCTAACAGGTGCATACCCTCCCATTTACAAAATTAAGAGGGAGTTGGATTTCATATTTGAAATGGTGAACTGCAAGCTCATGACTACCTCAATGGAGCTTAACTTTCAGAAGTTATTTGGTAGTGATGTCGAACCTGATTTGGGAAATTCCCCTGAGTTCCATAAACTCATACTAGCATTGATGTTCTTGGTGAACTCCCATCCGGATATATGTTTTGCAGTTAGCATGTTGAGCTCATATATGGTTGAGCCTCACTCGATTGGTGCCAAGAATCTTCTGAAATATCTTCGGGGCACAATCTCTCATGGATTGAGATACACTGCCAAAATAGTGAAGTTGCATGATTATTCTGATGCAAAATAGGCAGGTAGTGTGGAGGATCGCAAGAGCACTTCTAGGTGTTGGTTCTCTTTGGGTTCTGCTTCGATATCCAAGATGAGCAGGTGGCAGAAGTCAGTCTCTTTGAGCATCGATGAGGCCAGATACATAGCTGCGAGTATGACCTCGTGTGAAGTTGTCTAGTTGTGGAAGCTCTTCAATGAGCTATTTGGACACGTATTGGATATCATTGTGATCTTTTGTGACAACCACAGGGGGATTCGATTGTTGAGGAATCATGTGTTGTATGATTGCTCCAAGCATATAGACATCAGGTACCACTTTATTTGGGATATGGTACATCGAGGAGAAAGAAGGCTCCATCGCATTGAGACTGATGTGAAGGTCATCGATATTCTGTCGAAGCCCCTGGGAAAAGTCAAATTCTTGACTTTTCGAGAACGACTAGGAGCTGTGGAGAGACTCTCTCCTAAGGGTTCTGTATGATATGGGCATTGAGCTTTGGGAGCTCTAGGGGCTTGGGGGTACATCATGGAGTGATGACCAACCATAGGTTGAGTGGCTCGGCCTTCCCCTAGTGGTTTGCTATGTAGCCAGGATGAGTGGTTCATCCTTCTCCTACTGAGACACAACCATAGGGTGAGTGGTTCCACCTTCCCCTAGTGACTTGTTGTGTACAGGGTCAGTGGTTCAGCCTTCCCCTGGGACACCCCTGGCGACATGCAGGCAAGATGAGTGGTCCATCGTTCTCCTGCCGAGACATCCTACCCATGCAATCTAGGACTCATGGGAAGTACCTCTCATCTAGCAGTTGAGTAGGGAAAAGAGGATAAGGACCATAGTAGCACCAATGAACACATCGGTTACTACCATACTCCCTATGCTAGGATGATATTGATCTAGGATCAATTGGAACTGACTTCAGTTCAGTAAGAGTGATATAACTCACTCTCTTTTGGAACTGATTTCAAATCAGTAAGAGTGGTATGATACACTCTCTTTACTTGGAACTGATTTCAAATCAGTAAGAATGGTATGAGACACTCTTTTATATGGGACTGCCTTTGGGTCAGTAAAGGATGGTATGATACATTCTCGAGCGATTCTTCTTCTTCATAGTTCAGCAGAGCAAGGCAGTGCACGGCACTGATGGCAAAGATAGTACAGTCTGGCAGATGGATCAACAGATGGAGTTCTCCCTAGTTGAGAGGGAAATTGGCAAATAGGGCCAAACTCCATGTGGGTCATCTTAATTATGGAAACTGATAGTTTTCTTGGATTCCTCTTGTCAAGAGGTGTAGGAGTGATCTTAAGATCATCTGATTCTGACATATATTCATGGAGATATGAATTTATTCGTGTTATGGGACAATTCGTCAAGGTCGGCCAGCAACCAAATTTCCCCCACTTGTGCTCAACGTTTTAGTATAAAAAGAGGTGGCTTGTTAGTCATTTGCACACACTCTTCTTGTGATATCTTCCTCTCCATTTGTCTTTGGTTTTTGGTGGGAGGAGAGATCTTAAGAGATAAGTTGCCCTAAGAAGAGTTGCCTTAGATGCGGCCATAGGTAAGAAGGATCTACGCAGCTCCTAGAATATGATGCCCTAGCTCTACGCATGCCCTAGATCTAGGACGCAGTCAGGTGAAAACCTAAACACAGTCAAGGTGAACCCCTAAACAAGGACCTAAATGCAGTCATGGTGGAGACCTTAATGCTGCACACGTTGCCTTATCTAGGCCCTTAAAGAGATCCCAAATATGTTGGTCTTATGTGTCATGTTGTTGCCCTAGACACAGTTCATGGAGGGAACTTATTCGCAGTTAAGGAGGATTGTTTAGGAGGGTTGTTAGAGGTAGTTTAGTAGGGTTGTTAGAGGTTGTTTCGGAGGGTTGTTAGAGGATGTTTAGGAGGGTTGTTAGAGGTTGTTTCGGAGGACTATTACAAGTTGTTTAGGAGGGCTGTTAGAAGCAGTTTAGGAGGACTGTTGAACATTGTTTATGAGTGTTTAGGAGGGTTGTTAGAGGCAGTTTAGTAGGGCTATTAGAGGTTGTTTGGGAGGGATGTTAGAGGTTGTTTAGAAGAACCGTTAGAGGTTGTTTAATAGGGTTGTTAGAGGCAGTTTAGGAGGACTATTAGAGGATGTTTAAGAGGGTTGTTAGAGGCAGTTTAGGAGGGTTTTTAGAAGAAGTTAAGAAATATTGCTAGAGGACTTGGTTGTTGTCCTAGAGAAGCTCTTTGTTGCCTGAATATGAAAGAATCCTAAGCAACCATAACCTAGATGCTTTGCTAGGCTGCAATCCATAACAAGTAGCTAAGGATGATAACTAAAAATAGTTTGCAGCATATTGGATGTTGTATGTACAGCATAATGATATATATTACATCAAGCATGGATGAGGGTATGTTGGATGCGGCATGGTGTTAGAGACATCACGTTTAGTTGCAACAATGATTAGTGTAGCATGATGAATGGTGCAGCGTAGTGCACAATGATAGTGGTGCAGCATATAGGTGACAGTAATGATGGGTACAACGTAGTTCAGTATGGTGCAACAAAAGTATGTTGTCGCACAATGGTACAGCATGGTGATGATGGGCATGTAGATATAGCACCAGCATGATGCATCGCAACAACTTGATGATGATTACAACATGATGATGCGGTACTCCTCAGTAATGGGAAGCAACATAGTGATGAACATAATCTCAGTGATTGGGTGCAACACAGTGACGAGTGCAGCATGATGATGAGGTGCAGCACAGTGATGGGTGTTGCATGGTGATGGAGTCACCTTGGAGGATCAGTTGAAGCAGTATGCCTTCACTTGAGTTCAGATCAGCTACGTCATGTGCCATCTTCTTAGAGAAGATCTCTGCTCTTATTTAGATAAGTCAAAATGTTGACTTCTGATGTATATGTACTATCTTTCTCTCTTCTAAACTATTGAAGAACATATAAAAAGAATTGATCAAGGATTTCCCCACATTGGGGTTTGTCCCTAGTTGGCACCACATTTTGTGTCCTCTTGTCTTGGCTTGTCTTCTGCGATTTATATTTATGTTCTATCTGCATTTTACTATCATGCTAAATGTGATTGCTAATCTGGAATTGATATTGAGCCAATATGAAAAATTGAAGTAAATTTGCTATCAGCATAGAACATACCTAAAATTAACATGGTATCAAAGGTGAGGTGAAGACAAAGCCCAAACAAGAGTGAAAGAGAAATCACCGAAGACAGTTGGAAAGGACAAAAAGGCTCAATGGGTTCCTCATCCCACTTCAAATTCACCAAAGGTGAAGTCAAAGCAGAGAAGATTATCGAAGTGGTGCAACATAAGCATCTGGTGGCCTACCTACAGGTCACTTCAATGGGAAGTCCAAATCTAAGAAGAAGGAAAGGCAGATGCCTTGCTTGCAATAAGTTTGGCCATTATGTGAAGGAGTGTTTGAATAGAAGGGACACATCACTTGATGATGATAACAATCATTCCAGGGGCATCTTCAATGATTGAAGGAATGACAGGTACAATGGCAAAGGAAAAAGGAATGCAAATCATCAAGGAAATGGCCAACTCTTAAATAAAGCAAGGAACTCGAGGTATGAAGAATCAAATGTTGCTTCTGAGTATTATCTTAAATTGGCCCTCTCCACTACTTCTCCTCCAGACCCTTTGGGAAGTTGGCTTATTGATAGTAGTGTTTCAAGGCACTTCATAGGATAGAAGGAAGCTCTCTCTAATTTGATACAAAAGGAAATAATCAAGGAGATTATACTTGGAGTCAATGCCACCTATCCAGGAAAGGGTGTAGGGAATGCTACCCTTCAATTGAATAAGGGTAGCACGGTTCATTAACAAGAAGTTCTTTATGTATCTGATCTCAAGAAGAACCCGGTGTCCATTTCGGCAATGGAATTTAAAGGTCTCAAGGTGGAATTCATCGATGGAAAGGTACGTGTTTCAAAAAGGATTTTTCAAGATGATTTTATTCTTGGTTCAAGGTTGGAAATTTGTATCAAGTTGCAGGAAGTCCATTGGGGACCATGTCAGTTGACACATCTCTTTTGTAGCATCGAAGGTCAGCTTATTATGGAGCCCTACCCGATGTGAGTCAAACAGTGACAAGGATGCTGAATTCAAGAAGATCATGAAGGTACATGTCCGATATGTACCGAAGGAAAATATTACAAGGGGGCCATTCCCCTCTTGTAGGAAGTCCACAAGTTTGGAACAACCCAAGGGGTTTGAGATTCATGATCAGGAATCTCATGTATGCGGGATGAAGAAAGCTCGCTATGATTTAGAGCTAACACCCCGGGCTTGATATGAGAGTATTGATAGTTGTCTGATGAAGCTAAGATTCACTAGGACTGAAGCTAATCCAAACCATTGCTTTCAAGTTGTGGATGATAAACCTCTCATATTGGCACCTTATGAGGACGACCTCTTTCTAACAGGTGTAGACCCTCTCATTTACAAAAGTAAGAGGTAGTTGGATTTCAGATTTGGGATGGTGAACTACAAGCTCGTGACTACCTCGATGGAGCTTAACTTTCAAGGGTTATGTGGTAGTGATGTCGGACCTGATTTTGGAAATGCCTCTGAGTTCCATAAACTCATACTAGCATTGATCTTCTTGGTGAACTCGGGGTTCGGATATATGTTTTGCAGTTAGCATGTTGAGCTCATATATGGTCGAGCCTCACTAGATTGGTGCCAAGAATCTTCTAAGATATCTTTGGGGCACAATCTCTCATGGATTGAGATACACTACCGAAAATGTCAAGCTGCATGATTATTCTAATGCTGAAAAGGCAGGTAGTGTGGAGGATCGCAAGAGCACTTCTGCGTGTTGGTTCTCTTTGGGTTTTGGTTCGATATCCTGGATGAGAAGGGAGCAGAAGTCGGTTGCTTTGAGCATCGATGAGGCTGGATACATAGCTGGAAGTATGACCTCGTGTGAAGTTGTCTAGTTGTGGAAGCTCTTCAATGAGCTGTTTGGACACATATTGGATATCATCGTAATCTTGTCTGACAACGAGAGGGGGATTCGATTGTTGAGGAATCTCGTGTTTTATGATCGCTCCAAGCATATAGAATATGGTACATCGAGAAGCAAGAAGGCTCCATCGCATTGAAACTAATGTGGAGGTCACCGATATTATGTCGAAGCCCCTAGGAAAGGTCAAATCCTTGAATTTTCGAGAACAACTAGGAGTCATGGAGAGGCTCTCTCCTAAGGGTCATGTATGATATGGACATCGAGCTCTGGGAGCTCTATGGGCTTGGGGGTACGTCATGGAGCGATGAGCAACCATAGGGTGAGTGGCTCAGCCTTCCCCTAGTGGTCTGCTATGTACGCAAGATGAGTGGTTCATCCTTCTCCTACTGAGACACAATCATAAGGTGAGCGATTCAGCCTTCCCCTATTGATTTGTTGTGTACAGGGTGAGTAGTTCAGCCTTCCCCTGGGATACCTCTGGCAACATGTAGGCAAGATGAGTGGTCCATCCTTCTCCTGCCAAGACATCCTACCCATGCAGTGTGGTACTCATGGGAAGTAACTCTCACCTGGCCAAAGAGTAGGGAAAAGAGGATAGGGACCATAGTAGTACCAATGGACACATCGTGTTACTACCGTACTCACTATGCTAGGATGATATTGATCTAGGATCAATTGGAACTGACTTCGGGTTAGTAAGAGTGATATAACTCACTCTCTTTTGGAACTTATTTCGAATCAGTAAGAGTGGTATGGTACACTCTTTATTTGGAACTGATTTCGGATCAGTAAGAGTGGTATGAGACACTCTCTTTTATATGGGACTGACTTCGAGTCAATAAAGGATGGTATCATACATTCTCGATCATTTCTTCTTCTTCATAGTTTAGAAGAGCAAAGTAGTGTAGGGCACTGATGGCAGAGATAGTACAGTCTGGCAGATGGATCAGCAAATGGAGTTCTCCCTAGTTAAGAGGGAGTGTTAAAACTGGAAACTAGGTCCAAACTCTAGGTGGGTCATCTTATTTATGGCAATTGATATTTTTCAAGGATTCCTCTCGTCGAGAGGTGTAGGATCGATTTAAAGATCATTCGATTCCGACATGTATTCATGGAGATATGAATTTATTTGTGTTATGGGACAATTCATCAAGGACGGCCAGCGACCAAATTTTCCACACTTGTGCTCAATGTTTTAGTATAAAAATAGGTGGCTTGCTTGTCATTTGCACACACTCTTTTTGTGATCTCTTCCTCTCCACTTGTCTTTGGGTTTTGGTGGAAGGAGAGATCCTAAGATATACGCTTCCCTAGACGCTGCCATGGGTAAGAAGGATCTACACAACCCCTAGAAGATGATGCCCTAGCTCTACACATGCCCTAGATCTAGGACACAGTCAATTGAAGCCCTAAATGCAATCAAGGTGAAGCCCTAAACATAGTCAAGGTGAATCCCTAAACGCAAACCTAAATGCAGTCATCGTGGAGACCTTAATGCTGCACACGCAACCTTATCTACGCCCTTAAAGTGATCCCTAATACGTTGGTCTTATGTGTCATGTTGGTGCCCTAGACGCAATCCATGGAGGGAAATTATTCGCAATTAAGGAGCACTGTTTAGGAGGGTTGTTAGAGGCAGTGTAGGAGGGTTTTTAGAGGTTGTTTAGGAGGGTTATTAGAGGCTGTTTAGGAGGGCTATTAGAGGTTGTTTAGGAGGACTGCTAGAGGTTGTTTAGGAGGGTTGTTAGAGGCAGTTTAGGAGGACTGTTAGAGGTTGTTTAGGAGGGATGTTAGAAGCAATTTAGGAGGATTGTTGGAGGAAGTTTCTGAGGGTTGTTAGAAGTAGTTAAGAAATATTGTTAGAGGACTTGGTTGTTGTCCTAGAGAATCTCTTTTTTGCCTGAATATGAAAGGATCCTAAACAACCATAGCCTAGCTACTTTGCTAGGCTGTAAGCCATAGCAAGCAACTAAGGTTGATAAGTGTAAATAGTTTGCAGCGTATTGGATGTTGTATGTGCAGCATAATGATATATATATTACAGCAAGCATGGATGAGGGTATGTTGGATGTAGCATGGTGTTAGAGACAGCGTGTTTAGTTGCAACAATGATTAGTGCAGCGTGATGAATGGTGCAACATAGTGCACAATGATAGTGGTGCAACATATAGATGACAGTAAAGATGGGTGCAGGGTAGTGCAGTATGTTGCAACACAATGGTACAACATGGTGATGATGGGCATGTAGATATAGCAACAACACGATGCATTGCAGCAACTTGTTGATGATGAGTACAACACGATGATGCAGTACTGCTCAGTAATGTGAAGCAACATAGTGATGAAGAACAGCTCAGTGATTGGGTGTAGCACAGTGACAGGTGCAGCATGATGATGAGGTGCAGGCTGCAGCACAATGATGGGTGTCGCATGGTGATGGAGTCACCATGGAGGATTAGTTCAAGCAGTATGCCTCCACCTGAGTTCAGATCAACTGCCTCATGTGCCATCTTCTTAGAGAAGATATCTGCTCTTATTTAGATAAGTCAAGATGTTGACTTTTGATGTATATGTATTATATCTCTCTCTGCTAAACTATTGAAGAACATATAAGAAGAATTAATCAAGTGTTTCCCCACATTGAGGTTTTACCCTGGCTAGCACCACATCTTGTGTCTTGTTGTCTTGGCTTGTCTTCTGCGATTTATGTTTATGTTCTATCTACATTTTACTATCATGCTAAATGTGATTTCTAATCTAGAAATGATATTGAGTTGATATGGAAAATTGAAGTAAATTTGCTATCAGCATAGAACATACCTAAAATTAACATATTCCGAGTAGTAGCTCGATGGAAAAGATTCCAAGTAGTAGCTCACTAATAGAGATACCAGGTAGTAGCTCACTGGAAAATATGTAGGGTAGTAGCTCAATGACAGAGATTTCAGGTCGTATCCCGTTGAATAAAGGGTGGTAGCTTATGCTCCCCTCAGATGACAAATTATTCTTCTAGATTCGAGAATATTCAACATATGAGCAGGGACAATCAAGAGATAAGAAGGAATGACAAAGAGATAAATTGAGATGATTAGTGATGATATGAGATGATGAGATACTTGATATTGGATATGATTTGATGACAAAATACACATGACATGATGCAGGTGGAATTATCCTTGATTGAGAGGGAGTGTTAAAATATGCAGCTACGATCAAATTCCACTTTGGACCACTCACTTGATGGAGATAATGATTGCATTGAATCACTCTTTTTGAGAGGACCAAAATTGACCTAAATATTACTCAAATCAGATAAGGGAAAGTGTACTTATGAAGAAAATCCCACATGTGCATATTTGACAAGGTCGGCCCTAAAAGCAAAGCGGACACCATTAGAAGGCTATAAATACAAGTGAACTCTACCTCATTTGGAAACCATCATGAGACACTCTTCTATATTTTTTTTAGCTCGCACAGGTCTAAGGCTCATCTGTCGAGGATCAAGTCCACTCTAAGGTGAAGTTGCAAGGTCTGAGGCTTGCATCTCTGATTTAGTGTTTTGGGCCCCAATCGCAGGCACATAACAAGAGGATCTCGAACACAGTCACCCCCACAAAGGCTCACATGTGTGACTAGAGCTTTCCAATCGCATGGACATCTCACTGTGCATGCGACCGAGAGATTAGGGTTTCTGTGGTTTGGTTCTAACCCTAGTCGCTCGCTTGTCAGGCTTAAGGGTGCGACTGGGAAGCTATAGTCACTCGCATGACACCTCCTTTGTGAGATCGGGATTTAAAAGATGAAATCTTAGTCTTCTGAAGATTTCTCTCAGTGACCGAAGGGTTCAGTAGTTGGCCGCAGACAGTGACAGTTCATTACAGTCTTCAGAATTGGAGTTTTGAGTATATACATTGTTGGGTTCATTTCATGGATGTTGTAGTCGTTTTGTTGGTTAATTGCATAGATGAAGATATGGATCATTGCACTCTCTTTCGCTAAATCATTTGATGACAATATAAGAAGAAGAATTTGCAAGGGTTTTCTCCTTAGTGGGTCTTTCCCTGGTCTCTGACCAATCCTGGTGTCACTGTGTGAATGTTTTTCTTTTATTGTTCCTTTATGTTCTACTACATTGATGATGTTGATATTGTTCTTTCCACATAGTTGCATATGATTATGAATACTGATGTAAATATGAATAATTTTATGATGTTATGGGGTGGGCTTAATGTGTTAATGAAGAAATGCAATTATCAAAGCAAAGAACAATATAACCCTATGAAAAATTAACAGCAACCTTTGACTTGTAGGTACTAGTTGTGTTAATTGTGTATACCAACTAGGGTTCTATAAATAAGCAACGAGATTCCCCATTCTTATCATTGAGAATTAGAGTCGTTGAGAATTGATTATGCTCTCATCTTACACATTTTGTGATCTTGAATATCAAAAAATATCCAGCGTGTCTGCATAGTCGAGTCACAGTAAGGCTCTACGTATGCACTTATCTGGGTAATAAAAAATGAGGCTAGTTGATGTTGAATTTCATCAATTTTGTGTATGTGATTTTGTAAGTTTGGTATCATTATATATAGAGATTGGAGAAATCAGTAATAAGTGAGTAGTTGATCATAGTGGTAGAAGGCATACATTTTTCATCTCTAATTTTACCAACAAAAACTCAAAGAACAATTGAACAGTCATCACATGAATATAGAAAACAATTATCTAGAACTTCAATATGGAATTTCCACCCAACCATAGTCTTAATTGCACATAAATTTTATACGGTTGGACATGCCCTATCCAGACCATGATACCACAAGGGGAAAATTGATAACTCACTAGTAATTAGGCTAGGTGAAAGCAACTCTCCTTCACAAATATGATAAAGTCAAGGATCTCCATTCCCAATTAAGCCTAGGCCTTTGTGATCTACAAATGCCTCTAAAATTGGTTAGCAAAGAAAAATAGGCAATCCCTTCACCACTTTACAGTCCCTCAATGATTTCCCCACCTCTTTTTTTAGATGAAATATCCAGGCAGATCCACTCGAAGGGGTCACATCCCGTCAACTTATTAGCAGAGCCTAACCTCAAAGGCATTGAGGATAATCGAATCCATGACTTCCCATTAGTGAGGTGCTTTAGCGATGGGAACTCGACCAATTGAGCTAACCATTGGGGCTTTCCCACCTATTTCTTCTCACGCTCAACCAGTAGACATAAAATCACAATCCACTCTGCACAGCTAAAGTCCAGAGCTCTTTTGCAAGTGTTTAATAGGAAAAAATTCAGTTTTAGAGAGACCCAACGCACTAGCATTATGTCAATCTGCGATTGTCACTTTTCAGGGCATATTTGGGCACCCGAAATTCTTTAGCCACCATTGCACTCGAAATTGGCAACATTCCACTCATGATTTTTATTTCTTCAACACCCATATGTCTTCGCTCTCTATGGGTGTCTCTCTTTGTGCGTGAAGAGTTGAATTCCTTTTCTCAACAGATGTCTCACCCTCTTTTTTTTCACGGGTCTCTGCCCCCTACCAAATTTCTCCACAATTAATGCAATTTGTTGTTGTATAGTACCACGTTTTACTCAATCTCCTAGGCAATTCGTGGATCAACTTGAAAATCCAAGGAATGTACTTAGTTGTCCCTTGAATTAAATTTTGAAGCATTATTGTAACTACCACCCCGAATTCCATATTTATGAGGGTGATTGTTCCAACTACTATGTATTTTAAAGGAAGAATGGATTTGAGGGAATACATGGCTTGGCAGCGAGAAACCTAGCCGCCAATGTCCTATGGTTCGTTCCACTTGCTTCCATCGTCTACGTTCAAGTTGTTGTAGCCGTCAATCTATATCTGCTGGTGAGGATTGCGTTGGTGTGTTGAGTGGTGCATTCATGGGGGGCTTCGTTGTCACTAATGTTTCTTTCTTTCTTGGTGTTTCTCTCATTGGTGGTTTTATTCGTGTGTTCTGGTGTTAGTTCTTAGGGTGGCTCATGTCCTCTTGCCTGGGCTTTTATGTCACCATCAATCCTTCTTCCGCCGCCACTTGGTTCATTGTAGTTTCATTGAGCTCAGTGGGTTTTGGAGTGGTGTTGCTCTTGGCCTCGAGAGCGTTGTTTTTCCTACCGCTATCTAGCAGGGTCCATGGGATCTTTTGCCATTTTCAGGGTTTTTTTGACCCTTGAAATATTTGTACCCTCTGGGTTATGCCAGTGGTCCCTAACCCCCTATTCAGTTTCATGTCTCTAGATTGTTCTTGCTCAGAGGGTTTCAACCCTATTTTGTTTTAATTTTGGTTATTGGGTTTCCCCAGGGTTATATATACTTTCTTTACAGTGATATTTGGTTGTTTGTCCCAATGCTTGTTACCCTGAGGAATTTTTTTCCTAAATGCTATATGCATATATAAAATGTAATTTTATTCTCTAGTTTTGGATGAATAAAACTACAGGCCTTTTTTCTATGGAAAAAAAAACTACCAAGTCCTTCAAAATCAATTTGTTCCTATGCAAGAAAGAAAAGGCTCAAATTTAAATTCAAACTTCATGGAAAGGCTTTCATTCATCACTTTCCCACTCATGGTGTCATAGCCCATATCAATGCTCATTTGTTCTTAGTTTGTTGTGTCAATGTATTTATTAATCTAACATTTATATTACATATGCATTGTTCATGGATTCATCCAATTCATTTTGTCGCAATAAGTGACACAACCATGTTGAAACGAGAAATACAATGGCATCAACATAATTAATTATAATTAATTTAGAAATTATCTTATGGGTCAAGATAGCGATGATACATAGAACAAGTCCAACCTTGATGCCATAGAAGGTCAAAACTAGTCTTATCAATGTTGGTTGGTCTGAACTTACCAACCCTTCAACTAGTCTAGGAAGTTGGTTCAACATCAAATTGGCAAGTTCAAAATTGGTTCACACGTGAGATCAACAACAATCCTCCCAAGGGGACACAAGAAAGAAAAAGTAAGAAATAAAAGTACATGCTAAGCAAATAAAAGGGTATGCCCCTTGATTTATAAGTTATAACCATGGAACTCAAGCTTGATTTAGATGATGTCCAATATAGTTGACCATAACATGACCTTTTTACTAACATTTTAATCATAATGGTTTAGCTCAATCAATTTGAACCAATCGATTTCAAGGTAAAGATTGCTAATTGGTCAAGGGTTCTAGAGTCCCTCTAGGTTAGAATACATATTGTACTTCATCAACATTTACCTTAGGCATCATTCTTGGAATGGGACAAAGTGCTTGAACGGTTTTCATGAGGACCCAAGGGACACTTCCCTTTATTCATGGATAAGATCCCTAGTAAACACATCATCGTAGACTAGTATGTCTCACCCAAGGGGATTCGTGTTGAATGGTGTTGTCAATGATGTCAATCCTCCTTGTAAGAAGTGAAGGAAAGTCTTGACTTGAACACTCTATCTTGAACGATTTTAGTATATGTCCACGGATTGCACTAATTGGAATTACCAATGGACAAGGAGCCTTGTAAGAAAGAAAAGGAAGCATGTCCTAGATAATGAAATCAAGATACCCCACACTTGTTGAGGAATATGAATGGGAAAATCATTTTATTTTTCTCGCGAGACAATTATCATTTGAGAGTATTCACCATGATGCTTCTAATGGTAGGTGGCACACCACGTAACTCCTCATGGTTGAGGAGATATGTCGTCTCAAAGATGAAGCCCCAAAAGTGTGGTCATGACACCCAAATGAATTATAAAGGAAGCTTTATGATTCGTCAAATTTTGGCATTAATATTTAAGAAAATCTTGAATATATTATGTGGGTCTTGAGTTGACCAAATTGGCTTCAAAAGGAGAAAATATTCATTGAGAAATCAGCTCCATAAGAGGAATTTAAGGTTGAATCATATAAAATTTGAATTTAAAAATTCAAGTTTTGATTTTACTCAAGTCGGCTCCATGTTTTAAGGCTAAAATGGGCCTCAATTTCCCTAAAATGGCATTCATTCTACGATTATCTTTTGTATTTTGGTTTGACATTCTTGAGGTCGTGGGTAGAAGTGATCATATGAAGAAGAAGGTTGAGTTCTAAGGGTGTTTTGGGCTTATTTTTTTATCTTTTATGTATAATGATTCGTTGTGTAGGACTGGGTTTTGAAGGCTAATTCAGAAGCAGTTTGTGAGGCCTGTTTGAGGCTCATTTTTGAGAAAATTTCGTCCCCTATCTAGGGCAGAGTTCGGGTTACTGAGGCATTGTTCCGGCCCTTTCCTGAGGCCTATTTCCACCCTCTGAGAGTTTGAAGGCCGAGTCTGAGCCCATTTCTGGGTTATACTTTGGTTGTTTCTGAGGCCTATTTTCGGTCTAATCATTGTCATAATTTTGTACCTTTTCTAAGGTTGTTCAAAAGCTTATTTCAAACCATTTTTTAGGCATTCAAGGTCTGTTTGTGGGTTGCAATTGATCTAAGAAAATCACATAAATAAAGGCTCGTGTTAAGCCACAGAAGGGACCTCATCTAGACCGCAGATATGCTTGTGTAGCCGCAAAAGGAGGCTAGGTAGGCCTAAAAAAAATGCATTCAAAAAGGAAACTAGGTTGCAAACTAGGTGTTTGATCAACGCTTATTCTAGGAGAAAAAGAAGTGTTCTTTAGGTCACAAGAAGGTCAAATCAAGCCACTTTTAAGGATAATTTTTAGGCTTGCTTGAAGGCTGTTTTGGGACAATTTGCAATAACAGATTTGTGGCTCAAATTGATGCTTAGCAAAGACAAGATTTGAGGACATTTCTCTGGCAAAAATATGGCCAAAGTTTGAGGCAAACATTAGCAACAAGATAGTGCAGTTGCTTGTATTGTTCCCATGAAAGGAAATCAAAATCAAAGGACACTTGTAGTTGTTTTGAAATCATGTGCAATCTGAGGTTATAACCCAGTGCATATTACCTGACTTTCTGACAAAGTTGTCCACATAAATATTCTCTTTATTGTAGCTAGTGTTAATAAGGGTTTTGTTGTAAGCATGTTGTACTTGGTGAGGGTTCTATTGTTGATAGTATTTTGTCCATAAGAAAGGTTTATTTTCCATAATTATTGTTGGAATTATTTGGAGCTAGCATGTTGAAAGAAACCACTGACTTCTAATCTACTTTGAAATGTAGTAACAAACAAAATAAATGCAAAAGCAAGGTCTTCATGACATGTCCTCTGTTATCAATAGCGGAGTCATATTAGATTGCAAAGACCTCAAACCCTGAACAATGGAGGGTTGAGTAATCATAACCAACCTGAGTTGTCACTGCCCCAAATCCCTAAAGTGAAACTCTACAACAAACTTAGTCAATAACCATTGTATTAGATATCTGACAATAGTAACCTCCATGGCAAGCAACATTAGTGAAGGTTTCTAGCAATAAAGTTGTTGCTCAAACTTCAAGTGTTGAATACCATACATCATATCCAAGAGCTCCCAAGTAAGATTTCTTTCTATATTTCCAAAATTTATAGCTTTTTCATCAAACAAAGGAACTAGACCAACCTATTTTTTTCATCAGTTGTAACATATTTTGGTACTAGTGCAATCTTGAATACTTTCTTTGATTGTTTGGATTTGTGCTTCCTTGACTTTCCCATATTTGTTCTCCTAAGATCTGCCTTCCAATTATTAAGCTACCACTGAAGGAACCTGCTCTGATACCAACTGTTGGAATATTCAACAATTCTAAGAGGGGGGGGGGGGGGGGGGGGGGGGGGTGTGGGGGGTGAATCAATATTAGGCATATTCCAACCATTCGAACTAGGAACTTGTTGGTAAATGGAAAACGACATTAATGATAACTTATTATTGAGCCATATGTATGTATGTATATATGTATGCACGTATGTTAATAAGTGGACATTCAACATCTTGCTGACAAAATTCTCCCCAAAATTCAATAAGAATTTTTCCAAAGTTATAGTTTCACTTAATTGATGGTGGGAGCTTTGACCATGGAACTTTGCCATTGGGATTTTTCACCAAGATCACTAGAATTTTAAAAAAATAAATGGATCATGACGTAACTCTCTCTCACCGAAAAACGAGTCTCTCTCTCTATATGTGTGTATGTGTGTGTGTTTCCAAGGAAAACATTATAGGGAACCCAAGGGATGCTTCCTCACATTCATGGACAATGCAGACACCAATCCAAATAAACTTATTGATATAGAGCGGTGAGCCCATCTAGTGAGAATTAAAATCAAGCACCTACAAAGAATGGTATAAGCCAAATGCCTGACAACAATGGTGACAAGGATTTTGCAACTCCCAAGTCTTCTGTTATGCAACAAGCTCACAAAATAGAAGAAAAGATAGATCAACAACTTAAAAATTAGCCTCTTTGAAGGGGAAATCTCCTTTACATTACATAAAAGAACAATTCTTGGATGATACAAATGATAAGACCTCCTTGGTATATACAGGAGTCTAAGGGGGTCACAATATAATCAGATCCTACATAACAATAATAATGTAAGGACACAACAATAAAAATAGTGGGCTTCTATGGGGCACAACAATAACAATAAAGGGTTACACTAACAATAACAATAAGGGGAATACACTAGTATAATAGGGACCTAACATGCCTCTATCCAAAAAAAAGTGTTGTCCTCAACGCTCAAGTATTTCTGGATGATTTTGTATAAAATTCTCATCCTCCCATGTGGAATCTTCAAAGGGTAAGTTCTTCCACTTAATGAGATACTCAGAAATTAATCAATTTCATTGCTGTTGGGTTCTTGTTTCTATGACTGCTTCAGCCTCAAATATGATTTTTCCTTCTTCGTAAAGTTTTGGAAACACTATTTGAACTGTGAGCATGTCACCGATAACCTTCTTTAATCATGAAACATGGAAAATTGGATGTACTTGGGAAGATGCAGGCAACTCCAAATTGTATCCCATAGTACCAATATTTTGCAACATCTTGTAAGGACAATAGTACTTGGGTGAAAATTTATTATCCTTCTTAGCTTGCTTGAGGGACATTGTAACACCCTCCTCCCACATCTACCCAAGCAACCGGTCAACCAAGGTAAACATGCAACGAGAGGCCACTATGATATGATTTGACCTCCTAAGTCACATTATGGAAGTGGAACCGACAGAAACACACCATACAAACATCCAACATCATCAACAGAACCCTCAAAAGACAAGTCATCCACTCAGACAACATATCCCTGGGTCCCACTATTATTTTAGGTTTCTTAGGCCACAGTCGTTCTCATGCTATGGGCAAGGGAGTGACCAACAACCTAAAGTCGCTCTCACAACCCTGCTTGCCATCGATTGTGGACCAAAATTGTCAATGTTGTGCCAGCGACCTTGGGATTTAAGCCACTTTCTCAAGCTCAAAGCCCAAAACTAATCCATCTCTTCAAATTAGTAGAGTAACTTGGAAATGAAAGTACTAAAGAAAATACTTGTTCAAGACCTTGACTGGAACACTACTAGCCATCACAGGCATTTCGTCAAACATATCATCGACATGTAATCTACAGGTGTAAACACAAAATTAAGTGTAGGGATCTCATACTTATCTGAGAATCGCTATGAACCATTGTTCCATCATGCCATTTGTCGCATTATCATCTATTAGGTCATAGGCACATTATCCATTCACATACAAGTAAAAAACATGTTGAGAGCCATACATAGTTGTTGTCTTAAAATGTGCATATAACCAGCATCATAGCAACATAAATACAATAAACATATCAGCCATCAAATCCATAAATACATCATTACCTTTACACATGAAAATCAAGGGAATGAATTTCTCATTAATAAATGTGATGAACCAATCGGAGATGGGACTACAACATTCCACCTGACCGTAGAATGGCTTAGCCAAATCTCTCTTCATTCATTCACCCCCATGCCATATTCCAAGCATGAATGTGGGATCTCATAGAACACATCAATCAAAACTCATCCAGGGCTTCCAGAGTCCATCCACCTCAACCCATCAAATAGTGATTCCACCTCACGGTCGGACATCACAAAACCATCATTAGATTGGTCTCTATCCCAGCCATCCAGGGCTCCATAGCATTTGTTCCAACCCGGATTCTAGGACTAGTAACTCAACCCACGGCTGTCGCCGAGATCCAGAGCATTTGTCCAACCAAAGCTCCAGGACCAGTAACTCAACCCACAACTGCTGTTAGGCTCCAAAGCGTTTGTCCAACCAAGGCTCCAGGACTAGTAACTCAACCCACCAAGGGCTCCAGAGTGTTTGTCCAACCAAGGCTACAAACTAGTAACTCAACCCAAGTTGTTACAGGGCTCCAGAGCGTTTGTCCAACTAAGGCTACAAGACTAATAACTCAACCCAAGTTGTTACAGGGCTCCAAAGTGTTTGTCCAACCAAGGCTCCAGGAACTAATAACTCAATCCAAGCTAAGGAACATGAAAACCAACCAAAACAAAACAATGAAAGTAAACCCACAAACTCCATGGCTATCCAAGAAATGGCAAGGCTAGGCAAATCCAGTATCAACCCAGGCAATCCTCCATGCCAGTGACAGAACATACCCAAGAAACCACATGCATGTGCCATGCACATCAAAACTAGTGAGGAAAACATACATGCAACTTTGTACCTGCAAGCACAATTGTTGTAACTGCTGATCTCGATGCCCTCTTGCGCTTTCCCCCTCTTCCTTTGCCTTCTTGCTCCAAGAATCCAAGTATGCCACACCCTCCAAGAGTGCTCCAAGAAAACTATAAGTCTCCAAGAGTATGAAAGAGAGAGAGAATAATGAGAGAGCTCCAAAACTAAACTGACCAAGTCTTGCCCATTGATCCTCAGAAGCCCTTTTATTAATGAGGCCTCTATTTTCTTCATTTTCCATTATTTTCCTTCATTTTCCTCCTCACATGCAACCTGTGACCTTTTACCTTCCTTTTCTCCTAGTTTCCATTATTTTCATAAATAAATGTGCCAAAATACCTTATTGCCTCTTTAATGCGTTTCCAAAGCCTTAGCCATTGCCTTTGCCAATTTCTTTAGCCATAAATAGCCAAATGAACACCCCGACTAGGATGTCCCGCCCAACATTCAGCTTGGAATACATGTCCCATCATCTATGGTATTTATATATTTTTACATGGAATTTTCACCAGGACCATTATAGGCATTTGTTTGTATGGTTGTAGCTGTAAAAACACCACTCGCCTACATCAAAACTTCTTTCATTGCGATGTTGATATGCATGTTGTTTCATTTGATTCTGCGTCAGAGTGAGGTTACCCTTTAAGAGTTGGAGAACTTGTTGTTGTTGCTCGATGTGATATTTCACTACTTAAACCTTAGAATTTTCTCTTAAAGATGATGTGATGGATGGTGGATGATAACCATAAAGTTCCATAAATGGGGACATTTTTGTTACAGTATGGAAGGAAGTGTTATACCACCATTTAGCTATAGGTAACCACTTGACCCATTGTGTTTGTTTATCAGATACAAAGCGACAAAGATATCCTTCCAAACATTTTTCACTATCTCAGTTTTTTTGTCAGATTGAGGATGATAAAATGAGCTATGAGTTAACTGAGTACCAAGACAAGAAAATAATTTCGTCCAAAAATTTCCAGTGAAAATGGGATCTCTGTCACTTACAATAATCTTTGGGTTTCCATGTAGTTTTTGAATTGTTTCCATAAATACAATAGCAACTGTATTGGCTTTAAAAGGATGAGATAATGCACAAAAGTGTGCATACTTGGTAAGTCTATCATTTACCACCATGATGAAACTCTTTCTTTTAGACTTGGATAAACCTGTGATAAAATCCATTGAGACCTCCTCCCAACACTCGCTTGGAATGACTAAAGGTTGTAACAGATTCGGGGTCTTAATTGTCTCACCTTTATTTTGTTGGCAAACCAAACATTGTGCCACAAACTTCTGAATATCAGATTTAAGGCCATCCCAAAAAAAATCATTCTTGACCCTTCTGTAAGTTTTTAAAAGTCCTGAGTGCCCTCCTAAGGGGAAGGTGTGCACTTCCAAAAGAATATTTTGCTTGAGTTGGAAATTCTTACAAAGATATAAGTGATATTTGTACCATAATGAATCATTTTTCTAGCTAAATGTATCAGATGTATTGGGATCTTGCTGCAATTTTTGAATGAATGTCCACACCTCTTCGTCACTCTTCCATTCATCCCTTGCTTCAGTTATCCAATTAGGTTGGATAATAGAAATGGCACAATGCAGTTCTTCCACATCTTCATCATTTATTGAGAGTGCATCTGCAACAACATTTTTCTTCCCTTTTTATAAATGATTTCAAAGTCATAACCCAACATATTTGTGACCCATTTTTGTTGCTCTTCTGAAGATAATTTTTTTTTTCCAAAAAATATTTAAGACTATCATGATCTGTCTTTACCTTGAAGTGTTTTCCCACTAGGTAAGGTCTTCATTGCTTTAGTGCACGTAGTATTGCCAACATTTCCTCCTCATAAATAACTTTGTATAAATACTTTCCTTTGATTGTATGACTTTCAAAAGAAATGGGTCTTCCTTCTTGCATTAAAACAACACCAATTCCATTTCTTGAGGCATCACATTCCACAATAAAGGTTTTTGTGAAGTCAGGATTAGCTAAGACCGGAGCTTGGCACATTGCCTCTTTAAGTTGTTCAAAGACCTTATTTTCTTCTGGAGTCCAAGAAAATGCATCTTTCTTCGGTAATGTTGTTAGAGGTTCTGCTAGTATCCCATATTTCTTAACAAACTTGCAATAATACACTATCAACCCGAGAAATCATCGAAGATGCTTTCTGGTTGTGGGGAATTTCCATTCCTTAATGGCTTTAATTTTGTTAAGGTCTACCTTAACACCCTCATAAGATACAATATGACCCAAATATTCCACCCCCTATACTCCAAAGAAACATTTGGAGGTTTTTGCATATAATTGTTTCTCCTCCAATTGTTTGAGCACCCTCTCAACATTTTGAACATTATCCTTCCAAGACTTGTTGTAGATTAGTATATCATCAAAAAATACTAACACAAATTTTCTAAGGGTGGGTTTGAAAATGGAATTCATCAAACCTTGAAATGTCAAAGGTGCATTAGTAAGGCCAAAAGGCATGACCAAAAATTCATAATGGCCCTCACTAGTTCTGAATGTTATTTTCAAAATGTCTTCAGTCTTCATTCTAATTTGATGATATCTTGAATGAAGATCCATCTTGGTGAAGTAAATTGCTCCATGTAATTCATCAATGATAGAAATGGGAAATTTATCTTTCATAGTGAGCTTATTGAGCTCTCTATAATCCGGACACATACGCCATGATCCATCCTTCTTGTGAACCAATACTACTAGAACAGAGAAAGAACTTTGACTAGGTTGAATTATACCAACCTCTAGCATTTTTGCAACCATACGTTCAATTTCACTCTTTTGGGCATAGGGATATCTGTAAGGTCTGATGTTTGGAGGAATACTTCTTAGAATCAAATAAATAGCATGATCATGATCACGAATAGGTGAGAGGCCTTTGGAATTCTCAAATACCTTGGAATGATTGTCCAAGACTTTTTGGAGATATCAAGAAATAGATTATTTTGATGTTTGAACCTCTAGTAAGCATAATCGTGAAACTACGTCTCATTGTTCTTTCTTCAAAAGTTTTGTCCTGCCATTAAAGTTGATTATATTTCCTAGTTTCCATGTGATACCCCTTAATTCAACTTATTTTCCTTCCCTAAAAAAATTCAAGAAATATTCTTGAAAATTAAAAACTATTGTCCCCAATGATTGTAACCATTGGACTCCTAGTACAACATCAGCACCACCCACTGGAATGGAAAACATAGGACTATTCAATTCATATTCCCTCATTGTTAGCTTGATATTATGGCACTTTCTAGATAAATATATGGTTCCTCCATTTGCAACCATCACTTGACACTCTGGTGCTAACACTTTGGTGCTAGATATATGAAGCAATTCAATTCTTTGGCTATCTTACAATGAATAAAATTGTGAGTACTACCTGAATCAATCAGCGCAATTACCTTTTTCTTCTTGATATATCTTTCTATATTGAGAGTTTGAAGAGTGGTAATCCCTACCAATGCATTACAAGATATGGTCGATTACATTTCTCTTTGGAGTTGGTTCTTAGTGTATATCCTCCTCTTTTGATGTTTCTTGTTCATTTTCTTCCTCCTCTTTACAGTTTATGTAGAATAATTTCTTCTCAGTACACTTATGACCTTTAGTGTATTTTCCATCACAACTATAACAAATCCCTTTTTCTCTTTTTTCCTCCTATTGTTGTGGCGTCAACCTCATAGGTTGTGGAAGGATAGGAGCAACAACACTTCCATCTGTATAGTTGTGAGTGGTAGACTTCCTTGTTGCCATAATTTTGCTTTCAACTATTCTTGCTACCCTAAAAGCCTTCTCTAATGAATCAGGTTCCCAAAGGTAAACCTCATGTTGGATGTTATCCTTCAAAGTCCCTATGAAAACATCAATCCTATGCTCCTCTGGAATATTAGTTACCCAGATATTCAATTTTTGGAAGTCCTCAATGTATTCCACCATTGAACCATTTTGTTTGAGATTTATCAATTGACTAAAGAAGGTGTTGTTCTTTGTATCCTCATAATGTGTTATCATTTCTTCTATAAAAATTGACCAAGTGACAAGTGGTTTACGAGAAAAAAGTCATCGATAATATACAAATAGATTGCGTTCTAAATATAAAGATGCAGTGTGTACATTTTGTGTGTGTTGCACATTATGGAGATCAAAATATTGATCCATTTGTAGTATCCATGTTACTGGAACCTTGCCATCAAACTTCCTCATATCGATCTTTGGAATGTGGTGGTTCTTAAAGCCAACATTGAAGTCTCTAAAATTGATGCAGGAGCATCAAGACGCTCTTCATTTGTAAATATGGAATAAAAAGGGGGGTGTCATAATTTTAAATATTTTGTTATTTTTAATAAAATAGGGAATGTTTTTAGGCATAAAGCAGTGAATGTGGATCATTATGGGATAAGGAAAGCTTTTCTATTTTAAAACAGGGAAAAATATGGGAAAAAGCCTCAAGATGCTTTTTACCATATGTATGCATTGCATGTAGACTCTTAGAGCTTTTAATTGAGTGATTCTAGATCATGCTTAGTTTTATAAATTGGGAATCCTCAAAGACATTGAATATTAGAGAGAGGGAGTGACAGCGAGGATGAAGAATGAGAGGCCATGAATAAGCCATGATTTCTCTTGTAAATATTTTATTTCTTAATTAATTAATTCGGTGATTTTATGTGCATATGTATTGTCTGGAATCTCAGAAATTATATGGTTCGATTTATGGATTGGTGTACATTTTTCTATAATTGAGTTTTGTATTGTTGAGGCGTGGTTGAATTACAATTAAATGCAGATAACAATCTGGCCAAGAGCTCCAAACAAAATACGGTGGCTATTGAATAAAACGTGTGGTAAATAGAAGGCGACTAGGGAATTAATTTGTGTTGTGTTGAATTGCAGAGATATCGTGTGAAAAACATTTTTATATGAAGTGAAGTTATAGTGTTAAATGCTGAGATGCATGTTTATAAGCACATTGGTGAAAGATTATGGGTTTTGCAGGGTTGACCTTGCATCAGGTGGTATCAGAGCTATAATAGTTCTGTTTGAAGATTCAAGTTTTTAAGTAAGTTAATTGCATGTGATGAATGGATGTTAGATTTTGGAACTGATGAATATTGCAACACGGAGATGCAGTGCAGATGAGGAAGTGAAACAAGATCAACAGGATCTTGAAAGGTGAGCTAACAGGTATTATTTATCTCTGGTTTAAAGGTTATGCTTGGATAATTTGATTTACAGGCATAGTGAAGAAATCTCAGCGGGAAGAAGTAGATCACAGCTAGAGTACAGTGATAAAGGAGTCCAGCAAGGGATTCTAAGTGAATGTGGCAGAACCTAAAGATTCAACAGAGGTTGAATAAAGTTGCAGATGAGAGAAGCCTACAGGAGCAGTAGAGGATGCTCGAAAGGTTCCAGTAGAGGACCAATGATTACCAAAAGACTAGATCCAGAGGGAAGGATTGGTGAGGTAAGTGGCAGCAAGAGAGTTTGTTGCGGTAGAGGCTTCATGCAACTCATAGGTGAGGAACTCATGGCGAAGGAAATGACTATTGAAAGTCGTAAAGGAGAGAGCAGAGGTTCAGAAAGAGGCCACAGTAGAAAAGAGAAGAAATATGCCAAGGCAAATGGCATAAGACAGCAGTTGACTTAGGAAGAGTATGAGAAAGAGAAAGCTGAGATAGCAATTCATCTTGAGCTATTGATGGAGTTGTTGCAGGAAAATGTGAAAGACCAGAGACATGGTTTACTGCTGAGGAAGAGAGTGAAGTGGCAAAGGCTACAGCAGAAAAGAGATTTACAGATAAGCATGCAGTTAACAGAGGAGCTGAGGAAGCTTGAGCAGAGGATGGATGTACAGTTGAGACGGGAAAAACTCAGAGCAGCGGAGTTGAAAGAGGAGGTTTCCATTGGTGAAATTAGAGAGGAAGCAGTCAAGACTGAAAAGTCTTGTGATTTAAAAACTAATGAGTTGTGCATGTTTGCAGGTACAGAACAGGGAGATGAACAAGCTGTAGAAATTGTTCAAGAAGAGTTGAATCTGAAGGTTGTTGATGCCGAGAAAGAAGGACCAGCTGATGATGAAGATGTGGAAAATCGTGTGAAGTTTCCAAGTTCTACTCCTAAGGAAGTTGTTGAATTGTATAGAAAACTAGATCTCGAGAGAAGAGAGTTGGAAAGACAGAGGACTTATGTGCAGCTGGTGAATGCAAATCAACATACTGATGTGCTGACAGAGAAAGTTGAGGAGACATCTGAACCAGAGGAAAAAGTTGAAGATGAATTTGTAGATGATGAGCAAAGGAATGTTGCAGAGGGACAGGAAGTTTGGGAGGCAGCAACATCCATAGTGACAGATAGAGCAACATGTGGATTGATAGCAGCAGAAGAGGCACTGATGCCTTATATTTTTTATTCTAACAATTGTTTTGTGAGTACAGGTCTAAATGAAAATGCTGGAAAAAATATGTTGGACAAAGAAATTGAACTGATGAGGCAGATGATGATGAAGGAATCCCGGAAGAGACCAGCAGCAGTGAAACAAAGGAGAAGCAACAAGAGGAAGACAGCAGAAGATTGCAAGAGTGCAGCTAGTGGAGCAAAGCAGCATAAGGTGTGGAGACCTGGAGAAGAACAACAGACAAAAGCAGCAGCAAATGGAAACTTGCAGAACAAAGTGTGGGATCCAGGCATACACAGATCCGAACACATGATCAGGGGATCATGATTAATTTTAAGGTTGGGTGTATGATGCAGGAGCATCAAGACCCTCTTCATTTGTAAATATGGAATAAAAAGGGGGGTGTCATAATTTTAAATATTTTGTTATTTTTAATAAAATAGGGAGTGTTTTTAGGCATAAAGCAGTGAATGTGGATCATTATGGGATAAGGAAAGCTTTTCTATTTTAGAACAGGGAAAAAGATTGGAAAAAGCCTCAAGATGCTTTTTACCATATGTATGCATTGCATGTAGACTCTTAGAGCTTTTAATTGAATGATTCTAGATCATGCTTAGTTTTATAAATTGGGAATCCTCAAAGACATTGAAGATTAGAGAGAGGGAGTGAGAGTGAGGATGAAGAATGAGAGGCCATGAATAAGCCATGATTTCTCTTGTAAATATTTTATTTCTTAATTAATTAATTCAGTGATTTTGTGTGCATATGTATTGTCTAGAATCTCAGAAATTATATGGTTTGATTTATGGATTGGTGTATATTTTTCTATAATTGAGTTTTGTATTGTTGAGGCGTGGTTGAATTACAGTTAAATGCAGATAACAATCTAGCCAAGAGCTCCAAACAAAATACGATGGCTATTGAATAAAACGCGTGGTAAATAAAAGGCGACTAAGGAATTAATTTGTGTTGTGTTGAATTGCAGAGATATCGTGTGAAAAACATTTTTATATGAAGTGAAGTTATAGCGTTAAAAGCTGAGATGCATGTTTATAAGCACATTGGTGAAAGATTCTGGGTTTTGCAGGGTTGACCTTGCATCAAAAATCATAACTCATATTTATTTTTTCCTCATCATGATTTTCATGGATTACCTTGTCACCACTGGGAAATCTTTCTTCTAGCAACTTTGCCAAACCTTCCTTCAACCCCTTTATCTTGACATTTATCATTGCTTCCATGTATTTTTTTAAACCATCATTCAAAACTCTCATGTCCCTTTTTATACCATATATCTTAACATTCATCATGGCTTCAAATTCATTTTTTGTTGCTTTTTGCGAGAGCGAAATTTGTTGCACTTGGTCTTGTAAATTTGATATATCATGCTCCATTTCTTCTTCTTCATGTGTCATACAAGATATTTCTAGTTGCTTACTAGGTGTCTATTTTTTTGTTTCGAGGCATTTTGGAATCAAACAATGATATCTATGCTTCATTGTGCCCTTTGAATCACTTCAAAGGGAATTTTGAAACAAAAGTTATGAAAATTTTAAAACAATACACACATTTTTCTTGCTTTTTAGGAGCTCGATATTGAAACTATTATATCTTTGTAATTTCAAATCCCCAAGATCTAAAATTTCATCTTGTGGTAGCCCTTTGGGTTTTCTTTAAAACCCCACAATTCAGACCAAGATTGTATTCTTCAAGGAATAGTTAAGCCCAATCTCTCACAATGATCTGATTATAGACTAGTTCAGTAGAGAAAACCTCTATAAAGTGCTATGTGTCACTATTTCAACCTTCTTCCCTGAAAATGATACCCAAAAAACTACAGTGCGTGCACTTTCAGTCACTTCTTACAAATTCAAATTCAATGCTCGGAGAGAAATTTATGACGATTTTCCCTAGGTCACCTGTTTGAGATGGAATTCTAGAGCCTACAAAAAACCTAACTTCCTTGGATCGTATCTCTGCAAATATAGCGAACCAAGATCTGAAATCCATACACGAACTTCACTGATACTTCAGCTCCACGTGGTTGCAATTTCAACTTCTGAAGCCTCGTATAAAAAAAAGTTACAACGAAAAATTCAATATGACTTGTTTGAAGAAGCGAAACCCTACAATCCAAAACTCTAATACCAAATGTTATGCAACTAGCTCACAAAATAGAAGAAAAGACAGATCAAAGACTTAAAAATTAGCCTCTTAGAGGGGGAAACCTCCTTTACATTACATAAATGAACAATTCTTGGATGATACAAATGATAAGACCTCCTTCGTATATATAGGAGTCTAAGGGGTCACAATATAATCATAGTGTACATAACAATAATAATGTAAGGGCACAACAATAACAATAGTGGATTTCTATGGGGCACAACAATAACAACATTGGGGATACATGGGCACAACAATAACAATAGGACGCTACACTAACAATAACAATAAGGAGAATACATTAGTATTATAGGGACCTAACAACTTAATTTAAATTATCGACTCGGGGTTCGTACAAACTTAGAGGTGACAGTGCTATATGCACAATAGGTTAGGTTGTACTCATGTCACCTTCAGATATTTGATTAGATCAAGGTGTTCAAAGACCACTCCTTCAACTAACTACGAAAAGAATTTCTTATGGAAGCATATCATGATTGCAAGAAGATGAGCATGATTCTAACTATAGAAATGAAAATACCATTCATTAAATGTAAATGTTAATTGAAATTGCATGAAAACAAGAGACTAGTCAAGTTGCAGAAGTAAATCATGCTACTCTATTTGCATACTCAATCAAATTAATAGCCTACTTGCATGAATCATTTATCTATTGATAACTTGTTTAAAAATGAGGAATTCAATGTTCAACACAACTATATGTAAAAAACGCTAAGTCTAATTATACTTGTTGTCTTATGTTTCCAGTGAGGAAAGGATGGGATTGGAGTGGTCTTAGAATCGTCCTTAATCATGAAATCAAATATTCGGGGCCATTATTCAACTTCATAGTGCAAGGTTCAAAGTCTGGAGCGAATCTAATTGAAGAAAGCAACGCTACAGGGCTGCTACAGGAGGTGCTACAAGAGGGGGGTCTGACAGCTTTTTGAGGAGAGAAATGGTATCTTGATGGTGAAAGAAGGTGGATGAAGGTGAATGAAGGGTGTAGGACCCTTAGCCTATTAATTTTTTCAACTAAGTTCAAATTCCATAATAGAAAGCTCAGATGACCAAGATGATGCTTGCATTAAATTCATTTTTTCGAGAGGACCAAAATCGACCTAAAGATCACCCAATTTGGTCAAATGGAAGTTAAGTTTTGAATTATTTTATTCATACATGCATTATGGAATGGGTCAGCCCTAACCACATGGGTAACTGCTTAGGTCGGCCTTAACCCCAAGTGAACCCTCAGAAAAGCCTATAAATAGAAGCGACATCAAACTCATTTCAACATATTGATCAAGCCATCTTCTATTCTTCTCTTTTGTCTTGGTTTGCACAAGTTTGATGGAAGGAGTTCATGTGAGGGTCTGAAATCACGGGTGTAAGGTTCACTCTAACTTAGGGTTTTCTAATCCCTAGGCGTTGGCACAGAAATGGGCATTTTAGTCCCTAGGTGCTAGCACACATACTTATGGGAGTGTCCAAAGAACCCTAGATGTTGGCACAGAGACTTAAGGGATCATCTAAGGGTTCTGAGGCAGATATGAAGCTGTCGATCCCTGGACGCTCACATAGAGTATTCCTTAGAGCATCCAGGACATCCCCGATGCACACATAGCAACTGGAAGAAAGCGTCTGAGGGGTTTTTAGCAGATCAGGGGGGTTTGAACCCAGACGCATGCACATGGTCTTCTTGAGAGCGTCTGAGCAGCGACAAACACCCACACATTGTGGCAGAGAAAGCATCCAAAGTGTTTTAGATGCACGCAGACAGTTTTGTTGAGAGTGTCCAAGGTTTTGATCATGGGTTTATCAGTTGGCTTCAGTGATCTGGTAGATCTAGGTTTATCTCTGTTGTTATATAGATCCGTAGATCTGATTTATTAGTATCTGCTGCAAACATATGTATTGGGCTCATTATACTCTCTGCTAAAATCTTTTATGAGGATTTATTAACTACTATATAGATCTGTAGATTTGATTTATTAGTATCTGTTGTAAACATATGTATTGGGCTCATTGTACTCTCTGCTGAAATTTTTTTATGATGATCTATTAAAAAAGAACATTTGAAAGGGTTTCCCCCTTGTGGGGTTTTTCCCTGGTCTTGGACCAATCTGTTGTCTTTTATGGTTGTGTTGTTGTCTTCTTTGTCACTACATATATTGTTCTTTCTTCAATTACATTTATGATTGGTAATACTGCTAATAATTGAATACATTGTTAATGAAGAACTAAATTGCGCTAAAGTAATTGATACAACATAGAACAATCAGAAAAAATTAACATGGTATCAGAGCTGAGGTGAAGAACAAGCCCAAAAGAAGACAAGCATTGAAGCCCTCATTTTCAAAAAGCAGATTACCTAGTCAAGGTCAAGATGTCATCCTCTACCTTTAAGGAGCATGAAAAGTTGGGTGATGCATCAAACTTTGTTGCATGGAAAGTCAGATTGGAGATTATAGCTGACAAAAATGATGTGATGGAATACATTCAAGGAAGGATGCCCGAGCCTCCATAAAATGCTTCTGCTTCCCTCAACAACAGGTACAAGAAAGGTGAGTCCCAAGCAAAGAAAATTATAGTTGATGGTTTAAAAGATCATTTACTTGCATATGTTGGGAATTTAAGAAAGTCTAAATATATGTATGACAATATCGCCGACATGTATGAAATCAACAACTTGAATGAGATCATCATCTTGAAAGATCAACTCAAGGAAACCACAATGAACAAAGGAGAAGTTGTTCAATCCTACATTACGAGGATCTCTCGCCTTAGAGATCAATTGCAGAGAGTTAGAGAAAATGTGCATGACAGGGAGCTAGTAGTTGTGACTCTTAGAGGTATCCCTCTTATTTGGGAAACCTTCATTACGAAAATCAACAACAGCAATGTCCTTCCATCATTTGATGAAATTGTTGGGAAGCTTACTCAAGAAGAATCAAGGATGATAAAAAGAGGAAGGATTCAAAATCATGAAGAGGGAGAGACTGCTGCATATGTTACTCATGACAAAAGGAAGAAGGCAAAAGGAGGTCCATCAAGGAATCCTCCATCTCAAAACACAAAAGGAAGGAATGACATATCGTTATCTCATACTGAATGCTTCAATTGCCGCAAGAAAGGTCATTATGCTCGAGATTCTCCCAAGAAGAGAAAGAGACCATGTTACAACACTAGATGTTACAACAATAACAAAAGAAGAAAAGACAATCAAAGGAATAGCCGTGATAGAAGATATGAAAGAAGAAGAAGAGACTCCTCAAGTGACTGAGAAGAAGATCACTCTCCTCAAAAGAAGTCAAGGGCTCCCAAGTATGAAAGTAATGATGTGAATAAATCTGAACACATTCTTATTTATGCCCTTACTAGTTCTTCTCCACTGGATTCATGGGATATTTGGTTGGTTGACAGTGGGGCCACTCATCATTTCTCTAGATACAGGGAAGTCCTCTCTAATCTGGTAGAGAGGGAGACTAAGTTGAAGATCATTCTTGGACACAACTCCACTCATCCCGTGAAAGGATTTGGGTCCGTCAAATTTCAGCTGAATTTTGGGGAATCAAATATGTTGCATGATGTTATGTATGTATCAAGATTAATGAAGAATCTAGTATCTATATCCGCATTGGAAGATAAAGGGATGAGGGTTGCCTTCATAAAAGGAAAAGTTTTGACTTGGCCTGTTGATTCACCTATGAGAGATGCATTCAAATTAGGATCGATATTTGAAGGACTATATAGAGTCACTGGAAGACCTCTTCTAGCATTGGTTCATAATATCAATCATCTGAGCGAGTTATGGCACTGCAGACTAGTTGATTTATACTATGATGCACTTCTAAAGTTGAAGAAACTAGTTTCAGGTATTCCCAATGTTCAAACTCATCATGATGGAGTTTGTCCAAGTTGCACAAGTGGAAAGAAAACAAGGGGGCATTTCCCTCTAGTAAGAACAAGAAAAATGACATCCTCCATCTCATCCATTCTGATATATGTGGTCTGATGCATGTACATTCTATAGGTGGTCATCTCTACTACATCACCTTTATTAACGACTTCTCAAGAAAGACATGTATATACTACTTTAAGCACAAGGATGAAGCCTTTGAAATATTCAAGGAATTCAAAGCCTTGATCGAAAATCAATCAGGAAAGAGAATCAAAGTCTTCGGGTCCAACAATGGAGGGGAATACATGTCAAAAGAATTCATAGCATTTTGCAAGAAATAAGGGATCAAGAAGGAAACGATTGTGTCGTATACTCCTGAAAAAAATCATTTCGCTGAAAGGAAGAACAGATCTATTGTAGAAGTTTCCAGTGCCATGCTTCATGATCAAAAGGTGCCAAAGTTCCTTTGGGTCGAAGCTACATCTACTATTATATATGTTCAAAACAAGGTGCCTCATCAAGCATTAGAAAACAAGATCCCTGAAGAAATATTCACATGTATCAACCCCGATATTAGCCATATCTGTGTATTTGGATGCCCCGTATGTTTTCATATGCCAAAGGACAAAAGGAACAAATTGGAAGCTACGGGAAGAAAAGGTACGTTTGTGGCTTATTGTGAAATTTCTAAAGCATATAGAATATATATTCCTAGTCAAAGGAAGGTCGAAATTAACAAAGACGTAACATTCGATGAAGATGCAACTCTTGGAAAAGCAAGAGATCTTCCTCTGCCTCCTCTTCCCAAGGAAGAGAATGATGACTGGGATATTCTAGATGGTCCTTTTATACCTGAGGCTGATATTGATGATCATCACACGAAGCCTATGGATCCGTTAGATCCTCCTCCAAGTGATCCTCCTACTAGGAAGAGACCACTTTGGCTCCATGATACTCTACAGAATGTTGAAAGAAATGCTCCCATTCGCAGATCATTCAGAGAAAGGAAGCAACCATGTAGGTATCACGGATATGTTGCATCCATGAGCATTATGATTCAAGTCGAACCAACCTCATTCGAAGAAGTAGTAAAAGAACAAGTTTGGAAGGATGTTATGGCTGAGGAATATGAATCGATTGTGCAAAATGATGTACGGGATGTTATACCTAGAACAAATGGGAAGTCTTTTGTGACTTCAAAGTGGTTATTCAAGATCAAACATGGAATTGATGGCAACATTGAGAAATACAAAGCAAGGTTCGTAGCTCGAGGATTCTCTCATAAAGAGGGAGAAGATTATGATGACATATTTGCTCCTGTGGCTCAATATACAACCATTCGTTCTATAGTTTCCCTTGTTGCAAGTCAAGGATGGACTCTTCATCAGATGGACATAAAGACCACATTTCTTCATGGCATGTTACAGGAAGAAGTATATGTTGAACAACCACAGGGATTTGAAGTGGAAGATCAAAGAACACATGTTTGCAAGTTGAAAAAGGCATTGTATGGTATGAAGCAAGCTCCCCAAGCTTCGTATGCACACATTGATAGTTACTTAGTAATGTCATGATTCACAAGAAGCAATGTCGATACAAACCTCTACTTCAAGGTAGTCCAAGGTATGCCATTGATTTTGGTTTTATATGTTGACAATCTATTCTTGATAGGTAGTGAGCCTCTGATGATCGAGTGCAAGAGGAAGCTAGCCTCTGAATTTGGGATGAAAGACCTTGGTCTCATGCACAACTTTCTCGGCCTTGAGGTGTGGCAAAGGCCTGGTGAGATTTTCCCTTCACAAGGAAAATAAATTGTGAAACTATTGGAAATATTTGGAATGACTAAATGAAAATCCATGGTTACATAGATGGAAATGAACTTCAAGAACTTATGTGGAGAAGTTGCAGGTCTCGATTTGGAAAATCCATCCGAGTACAGGAAACTGATTGGGAATATGGTGTTCCTTATGAACACCCATCCAAATATATGTTATGCAATAAACACATGGATTCAATTCATGACCGAGCCCCTCCACGCACATTGGATAGCTTCCAAACACATATTGAGATATTTGCATGGGTCGATCACACTTGGCCTGAGATATTCTGTCAGAGATGTTCAACTTCATGGATACACTAATGTTGACTGAGCCGGAAATTTTATCGCCGGATAGAGTACATCTGAATTTTTTTTAGCCTTGGATCTACCATGATATCCTGGATGAGCAGGAAAGAAAATTTTGTAGCATTGAGCATTGCCGAAGCAAAATACATAGCCGCTAGCATGGCTAGTTGCAAAGCAGTTTGGTTGAGAAAGCTCTTTGGAGAGATATTTGAGCAGGTCATAGACACTACAGTGATATAATGCAACAACAAGAATGGGATCTATTTGGTAGAGAATCTTGTGTTCCATGACAAGTCCAAGCACATTGAGATTCGATATCACTTTATTCAAGACATGGTGCAGAGAGGAGTTATCAGGGTCCATCACATATCGACAGATGAACAGATTACAAATATTCTCACCAAGGCATTACCGAAAAGAGAGTTCTTAGTTTTCAAAGAGCAGCTTGGACTGGTGGATGTAGCCCCTCCGGATAAGGGGCAGCGCTGATCGAGGACATTGAGCCAACTCTTCCTACCCTGTTTGAGCTCCCAGGGTGAGGATTCAAGACAAAGGGATCCTGGGGTTAAGGGATCTCTCGACAATAGGGTACTCCCCTATCCGTTACCCATAGGGTTGAAGAATGTTGCTCCCCTATCTTTATAGGGTCAAAGAATATTTCTCCCCCGTTTGATCTTCGAAAAGTATACCCCAATTGGCATCATACCCACAGCAGGGTTTGTTGGTAATACTGCTCCTCTTTTGGCCAATGAATTGAGTGTACTTGGGGTGTACAACCCAAGGCGATTATGATACAAGTGTTCTTCCACATGACTACTGAGAGTCAATGATGGGAAGATTGGTATGCAATAGGATTGGGTTGAGAGTTATTCCCCCTTTGTGATTCTAGGTTGAGGATGAGCTCCCCAATGAGATTCCAGGGTAGAAGATGTGCTCCCATGTACGATGAGTTATCTTATTGCTTGGTATGGGTGGAATCTATTGCTCCCTAATTCTTCTTCTTTTAGATCTGAGAAAGTTTCAGCAGAGACATTCAAAGCATTACAGGATGTTGTGGATCAACTAACAGATATTGGCAAGTGGAATTCTTCCTAGTTGAGAGGGAGTGTTAATTTTTTCAACTAGGGTCAAATTCCACAATGTACAACTCAGATGACCAAGATGATGCTAGCATTAAATTCCTCTTTTCGAGAGGACCAAAATCGACCTAAAGATCACCCAATTGGTCAAGAGGAAGTTAAGTTTTGAATTATTTTCTTCATACAGGCATTATGGAATGGGTCGGCCCTAACCACATAGGTAACTGCTTAGGTCGACCTTAACCCTAAGTGACCCCTCAGAAAAGCCTATAAATAGAAGAGACCTCAAGCTCATTTCAACATATTAGTCAATCCATCTTCTATTCTTCCCCTTTGTCTTGGTTCGACAAGTTCGACGAAAGGAGTTCGCACAAGGTTCTGAAATCACAGACGTAAGGTTCGCTCTGACTTAGGGTTTTCTAATCCTCAGACGCTGGCACAACTGAGCATTTTAGTCCTTAGACACTGGCACACATGCTTATGGGAGTGCCTAGAGAGCCCTAGACACTAGAACAAAGGCTTAAGGGAACGTCCAAGGGTTCAAAGGCAACTCTAAAGGTGTCGGTACTCGAACGCTCGCACAGAATAGTCCTGAGAGCGTCCAGGTCGTCCCAGATGTACGCATAGCAACTAGAAGAGAACGTCTGAGGGTTTTTTAGCAGATTCGATGGGTTTGACCCCAGATGCACGCACAGGGTCTTCCTAAGAGCATCCGAGCAGCAACAGACACCCTCACACAGTGGCAAAGAGAGCGTCCAGAGAGTTTCGAACGCACACAGACATTTTTGCTGAGAGCAACTAGGGTTTTGATCTTGGGTTTATCAGTTGGACTCATTGATCTAGTAGATATGGGTTTAATCTCTATTGCTATATAGATCTGTAGATTTGTAGATCTAATTTATTAGTATCCACTGTGAACATATGTATTGAGCTCATTCTACTCTGCTGAAAACATTTTATGATGATTTATTAACTGTTATATAGATTTATAGATCTGAAGATCTGATTTATTAGTATTCGCTGCAAACATATGTATTGGGATCATTGTACTCTATACTGAAAACTTTTTATGATGATTTATTAAAGAACAAGATTTGAAAGGGTTTCCCCCTTGTGGGGTTTTTCCCTGGTCTTGGACCAATCTGTCGTCTCTTATGGTTGTGCTATTGTCTTCTTTGTCATTGCATATATTGTTCTTTCTTCAATTACGTTTATGATTGATAATGTTGCTAATAATTGAATACATTGTTAAGGAAGAAGTAAATTGGGCTAAAGTAACGGATACAACATAGAACAATCATAAACAATTAACACATCCAAGCTTAGCACCCCTTGGAGGCTTATCTCCCACCAAATTTCATGCCCACGGAGTCCTTCATTTTCCCTGGAAGAGTGATCTCGATGGCAGAATTTGGAAGCAATGTGAAGTGTCTAGGAGAGATGGAATGGTCTAGGTGGATGTGGAAGAGTGGGCCCATCCCTGCAAGTCAACAACAGTCCATGTATATCAGTCAAGTTCATGCATTCAATGATCAATATTGCAGCAATATGAATCAAAGTGGAAAGGATGAGTTGATTTTTATTTCTTCCAGATCTAATCTATCCTACAACATGCATCTAACCTAATTGCCAAATAAATGTTGCTAACTCCTAAATTGCAAAAACCAAGCATGCAAAAGAATCTCAATCCAAAACTAAATAATTTCCAAGAAATCATAAACAAAAGGTTTTGGCTTGTTGTTTTACAATCTTCCACCACACTTCCCACAAGAGAGGAGGCAGTCCAACCTGCAACTACAACTTTGCAATATAATCCTAGTTAAGCAATAAAATGACTTGCATAAGAAAAGAACAAGAATGAAATACAAGAGAGGTACTAAAGCCTCTCGGTTGGGCCCAAACCCAAGGGTTCTAGCCCTCCAAAACTAACTCAGATGGAGGCCAACAGTAAACTTTCCATTAACAGAAAATAAAAGTCACATACATGGCATGAAAGATGAAAATAATAGTGTCAAGCACTAGGCTCTCAATAATTATCCTATCTTCTCCCGGATGCGGGTGATGGCGGGACGTGTTGAGAGGGTGGACGGTCACGTGGGCAGGTGGCAGCCTAGAGGTGACAGACGATACCCTGCAAGGAATGATAAAACCTCGCATGAAATCCGATGACAGAGGAATTTAATGCCAGTCCTCTCAGCTCGAGCGAGCTGCTTGGCAACTAGTGCAATGGAGGGTATTAACGTTGGAGGGCCTGTTCATCCGGGGGATATGGTTTGGCATAAGGTGAAATCCCTGATGCGCTCTGCGAAGGAAGGGGGAAGGGATCCGGAGTTCACTCAGCCTGTTTCAGAGACGGGGAAAAGCAGGCCCTGCTACTGCATTACAATTGCGCAGGTCCTCCGCACAAAAGCAACTCTTGCGGCCTGCGTGAGACTGCAATTGGCAAATCCCGCGATGCAAAGGGAAAGGCAGAGAATGTGTAGCAGGCGAGGGGGCACCAGAGGTAGAGCCTCCACGCAGAGGCAAGGTCACATTTCGCCCTCCTCCTCCATTGAAGTCACGTCGGTGCCACAGCGATTCCAAGGCAGCAATGATGAAGGTGGCAGAGGAGCTGGTAGAGACGCAAGAGCGGAAGGAGGTTAGGAGGAATCTCCCACGCTCAGGTATCGGCTTCCCTACCCTCAGGCTAATTCAACCCTTATTATCTCTATTACAGTTGAACCTGGTGCTACACAGGATGAGGCAATTCACGTGGCAGACTATCCTGAGCATGGGGCAGAGCCCATACCGGGAATGGCAACGCCAAAGCAGAGAAGAATCCCCCATCGCGTGCCATCCGGTTCGAGCAGGATCAAGTCATTTGGTTCATGGACGAGGGTCTGGAATTGACCTTGAGCGCCCAACCAAGGAATGCGTCCCCTCAGCCTGTCCTATGGCGCTAGCTGGTCCTAGCAAGTCGGTTCAGGAAGGGCCCTCTGGTGCGGTCATCCCTCTCTCAGACTCTGATGATTCTCTCCTATTTGGGTGTCGAGTGGAAGAGGCGCCCTACACCACTGATGAAGAATGAGCTTGCTCTTGGTTACCTCTGTTGCTAGAGCATTTCTATGTTTTTATCTTTATGTCTATGATTCGGCCAAGCGGCATCAGCATCTATGTCAACGTGTCGGCTGTAATTGTCTGTGTCTGTCTGTCTATGTCTTGGTCTGTTCAATGTCCTTGTGTCTTCAGTGTCAATGTGTCGAGCCTTTGGCAAATTATCGTATTCCAAATTTTGATAACGTTCAATTTTGGGAATGTAATCAGGGCAAGAAGAGGGCTTCCAGGCAGATTTCCATAGCCTTGCCCATTGTAACTCATATGTATTTCTGATTTTTGTATGATAATAGAATTAGTCTTATTCAAAAAAAAAAAAAAAAAAATTATCCTATCTTCCCCAAAAGTTTGAATCCTAATGAGCCTTTAGGCTTGTTTATTTATACAAAAAATAGTTGAGGGTAGCTCCCTTGAAGAGATGAGTGATTCCCTCCAAAATCTCGAGATTGGTGGATCTGGTTTCCTTAGATCTTCACATGCACATGGGTTCCTTAGCTGCTAGTGAATTCGAGTTGTTGGTGAGGAATCTTTAATCTTAATCCGAGTTGGGGAGTTAATGCAGTGGACAAGACCCCCTATATTTTCTCTAGATGTCTCCAATCAACTCCTGCATAGTAAATATCTTCAAAAATGCTTCTTTTGCCTGCATATTGATCACATTAGGCCATGAAATACGACAAGCACCCTTTAGTATTCTTAATATGCATATTATGGTTTAAAAATGCAAATTAATGTGAGCAAATGAGATTTTTAAGGGTTGGAGGATAGCACAGTGGGCTTCAACCTATACCTATTGATGGGACGCATCATCACCCCCCTGTTGAAGGTGTTTCTCACCCTCTGAGCAACTCAGTCACTAATATGAAGTTCATTCATGGCCCTGGTGGCCTCTCTGACATTCCAAGGCATCTCAGATGGTGTGTCTTCCCATGGATAGAAACCTTCATTTGCTTCTATGTTTGTCCATTCCTTTTGTTCTTATGCATGATTTCTTCTATCTTGGAGGCCCAATAGTAAGGGAGGACTGAGTTTGATTCCTATCCACTTGATCTTACACCTTTGCATGATTCTCTTGTATAGTGGGGTTCTCTCCAAGGCATTCTTAGTCTTTCCAGAGAGTGATACTCTCTGATTTGCAAACTGTGAGGCAAGGCGTGACATCTTCTTTGGAAAGCCTGCAAACTTTATGTCTCCAACATCCTCAAGGCGTCTTCAAAATGGAGGATAGTTTTTTTCTTGGGCTATCATATACCGAGGTGCCAATTCAGGATCAGTGGAGATGAGGTTGTGGTTACTAATGACAGCCTTGGGGCTCATTAATTCTTCTCTGATGTATAAGGGATCCCTCTCTTCTTTTTCCATCACCCTCTTTACTTCTTCAGCTCTTGTTTCCTCATGGGAAAACCAAGAGGCTAATGCCATTAGTTGCATGTCCCCTAATCTTGAGTTGGGGTCCCGGAAGTTCATGTCTATGAGGATCATATTGTGCATGTAGAACTCAACCAATTTGGCTCTATCCTCAATACTTGCATTTTTGCAAAAGTCAATGAACTTCCTGTAGTCTTGAAAAGGTAGAGAGTCATACTATGCTAAGGTATTTATCTAGAATTCCAACCACTGCTCCTTGAGGAAGATGGCATAGAATTTGGATGGTTGCTCGCATTGTATGGCTTCCATGGACAAACTTGCCATAGTAGCAAGTTGTACATCTCTTTCTTGCAGTTGCTCTCTTAGCCTTTTGTTTTTGCATGTAGTTGTTCCCTCGTGACTGACTCCCTTAGTCTTAAGTTATTCAATTCTTGGCTCATTTCATTCACTTTCTCCTCCATGAGGCCAACATCTTCTACCTTCTTAGGTTTTTCAATTTGCATCCACCTATGAGTCTTGCCTCTTTCCTCTTCCAACTCAAAGAAGAGTGGTATAGCAAATTTATCAAGTATAATCCTAACTCCTTCAACAAATTTGTAATAGGATTCAAGGTTAGGTTGTGAGTCAAGCTCCTAAAGTTCTTGGGGACCTTCATCCTTCCATTTTGATGTGGTTGACTCTTCCTATAGCAGCCCTTGTTTCTCCTGTAGCAGTCCTTGTTTTCTCCTATAATTCTTCTATTTTTTCTTGTAACAAGGCAGCTTGTTCTCTAAGTGTCTTAGATGTGATTGCTCTAGTGGTGGGCCTCCCTATGGGTGGCACAAGTTGTCTACTCTTGGCTTTGGGGGAGGTAACTTCTTTAATCTTCCCTTCACTAGGTCCCACTTCTTCCCTTCCGCTTGTTGATTCCTCAATGGTGATAGGGACCTTTGAAGGAGGTTGAGGCTTCCCTTGCCCTATCCTAGTGCTCTTCCTTGTTTTATAAAGTGCAAGGGGCCTTGCCTTCGTTGGTCCCTTTTAGGCTTGACTAGTGTGCCCAATGTGGTATCCACCTCTTGCTCTATGTTTCCTAGTGAGAGGCTCATTTATTTCCCTTCTCTCTATCGGTTTAAGTTTGGAGGGAACCTCAAGGTTCTCTTCCTCAACTTTTTGTTCATCTTCCTCTTTTTCCTCTATTTCTGCTTTCTCCTTCTCTTCTTCCTTGTCTTCCATGCCCCCAGTACTGGAGGCTAATTTTTCTCCTTGCTGTGTGGAGGTGAGGGCTTGTGTTTCAATGAAAATTTCCCTGTTCATGTCTACAAAGTCATCCCACAGCGCAGGGTTCCTTAGGTGGCTCAAGGCATCCATGACAATTAGCTTAATGAGGCCATGATGGGCAATGTGTTGGTGCTTCCCTTCCCTCATTTTTTGGCTCATTTCAATGATGGACTATAAGGGGAAATGTGGGACACTAAGTCTGTTTGGAATGGGTAACTCTATCTGAAACCTTAGCTCATAGAGAAGCCTAAATTCATAGGCATACACAATGCTCAACCTCCCCTCACAAAATATGTATTTGAGGATGTGATAGGCCACTTCATCCCAATTGGGTAAGGGAGGCTCTCTCTTCTTACTCCATTTTTTTCTTCCATAAGCTTCTCTCTATGGAGGAAGAAGTTTTTCCTGGTTGTAAAACTTATTGCCTTGTCCTCCTTGCTCCATCGAACTCCTAAAGGTATGGTGGTTACTCTATTTATAAGTTCTGCACTCAAATGGATTGTAAGTCCTCTAACAAGAATAGTGGCACTATTTTCTCCCTGAGAGTTGAGGACCATGGAAAATTCTTGAGTTATCTCATCATCATATCCCTTAAATTGCTCAAAGAATCCCATCCACTGATGTCTCAGAAAAACGTCCAGAATAGGGGAATGTTGATGGATTCTTGTTGTCTATGTGGGTTCTCTTCTGTTGAACCCTCCTCTAATTGCTCATACTACCCTTTCTCTAGGTTATCTTAGGTGTATTTTCAATATTTGCCTCAGAGGAGTCTCAGGTGCAGAGATAGTGGCTAGTTTTCTTTTTGACAGAGGAGGAGAAGGATGATAACTTTTACTATGAAAATTTTTTTTCTATGTCCTTATCTTTCCTTCTTATATGAAAATTTTTCAAAGGAAATTACTGCACAATGGTTGTTACAAGAAACCTGATTTAAGCATAATTCTTTAGGCGGGTGTATGGGAATTAGAGAGGGAGGAGGCGACTTACCCTTTTCAAGATGACTCTTTCATGTGCATGAGGGTTTGAGGAAAACTTTTGGTGGTTTTGGCTCCCTTTCTCCTTTTAATTCATCCTTGTAGCTTCTTTTATGTGCCCCTATAGCAATTCAGATCCTCCTGTAGCACCTACAAACTCAACCTGTAGCAATTTGATGACACACTGTTATGAATATAATTCATATAAAAATAATAAATGTATATATAAATATAATAATAATAGTTAATAATTAATTAACTAATAGTTAGTTAGTTAGTAATGAAGAGATATGTCTTAGAGATATGATCATTCATGGAAGGGCACCTACCTAGATATAAGTGGGCCCTCATTGTAATCATCACAGACATCTTTTGTAATTTCAACAATTATTATATACAATTACTAGTTGTCCTACGATGGATACATATATTTCAGTTCTTCTGAATTATTCCGTTGTGGATACTAAATGTGTTCATTACATTGGTATCAGAGCCACATTGGCAAATCTCGGCCTTTGCCCATCAACCCTTTGTCAATTCGTTCTCATTGGAAATCAGGATTTTAGCCACACATATTAGAAGGTTCACCAATTTTTTGTTAGGCCTTTGGCCATATATATATATATATATAAGACAAAGAACAGTGTTTACAAGAATTAAAAAGTAATAAAAAAAGAGTTTAAAAGAAAAAGAACAAAAAAAATGTTAAAAACAAATTGATTTAAAAAAGAAAACATTAAAAAAATTTTAAAAAACAAATGGGCAACAAAACAAACAAAAAAATTATAAAAACACCACGCAAAGATTACCTGTTGTTTTACAACAACACCATCGCCAATACAGCCAGACGACGCAGTAGCTACCACCATGCCCTGCGACCAAGATATTCACTGCCCGCACAAACCCATCCGAGAATATGTTGCACTTAACCACCGACACAACTTGCCAATTAGATTACCACACTGCTAAAACAAACCTCCAGATCCCTGGTCCACCGCTGCCTAAACCACCGCCATTGCATCTATCAACCTGGCAACAACTAGTTGTTGCCATCTACCTGCTCCATTTTCAACAAGTCAACTGTCACGTTGTAATCTGATTGTTGTGAAGGAAAAAACTCTGCCACAAATAGCGAAGGTACCAATGTTACATGTTCATTATTGCTAGAAAATTACCATAATTTTTTTCACCTCTTTGAACCGTCAAGCTCTGTTTTGCTATTTTTCGTGGAGTTATTACTCATTAAAATGACCATCAACTTACCTATAGCAGTGGTTTGGGGACATCTAATAGAAATTATACAACAACATGAGGTTGATGCATCAATGGTTTGGCATAAACTCAAAAACCCTACCAGCATAACTTTTGTGGGAGAGAAATTGACTAGCTAGTGACGTATTGGGAAACATTGTGACTATCAATAAAAAGATGCCTCTCCATAATTACAAGAGGTCAACTAAGTTAATTTATATTTTCCATAAATTATTATAACTGGGGTCTAAAAGAAAAAAGATAAGTAATCAAAGGTGTTTAAAAAATTTCATCAAAAAAAGAGTTAGAGATATTTAAAGGGTTGCCATTTTAAAGAAAAAAGGTTTATTAAAAAGAAGAAGAAAAAAGAAATATTAAAATAATATAAAATTATAAAAGTATAATATAATATATATATATATATTTGATTAAAAAATATAGAGTTGAGTACTATATTAAAAAAAAAATAAGAGAGAAAGGGGATTGCTTTTATAACCCTAAGTTCATCCTGAAAAATTAAATAGAATGGAGTGCAATTCATAAGTAAGGAAGGAAATTTTTCTTATAAAGGTCTTTCAGTTATGAATCACAAATTAATTACATTAAAAGGAAGTATCCAAGGAAGAGAAATTAATATCGCTATCAGCACAAGCAACGAGAAAAATTACATCAATATTAATTTGGCAAATCAACGATTAATTCAAGAGTCAAACATTGGTGAAAGAAAAGATATTTGTGGCCAAAAGAAGTATGAAATTAGTGATTTACAAGTGATGTTAGATCATTATGAGTACATATCTCAATTCCATGTTGTAACTATGTTTAATAGAAAGATTAACATAATTCTCTGTTAACCTTGTTTTAAGGAAATGGGTACGTTCATGTTAAACATAGAGAAACAATTTTTTATGTTTCCCTATAAGGGAAGATGGTCACATTTCGAGACATAACAAGCAAGACATAAGGATATTTCAAAATTGATGCTACAAGAGAATCAATAAATAATATTAAAGAAACAGAAGGAGCTTGAAGAAGTCATATCCAATCAAAGTAAATAAATTCACTGCCTTAAACACCACAATGAAAAATTAATTTCACAGGTCAAGAAATATAAGGTTAAGAAACATAGACTAAAACAAGAAAAAGAAAGTTCCGACCAGAAGCTCGATGAAAGTCTATCAAAGAAGGAAGAAGAAGATTTATGCTTATAGAACCTTAATAAAAAATTGTTAGAACAAATCAAAATTATAAACGATAAAGAGAAGGATATTAAGGACAAAGTCAATGATTCAAAAAACAAAGAGTTTTTACGCTTAAGGAATTATAACCAAAGCCTTCTTACGTAAATAAAGAAACTTAAAAGTGACAAGAAGTCACTAAATAACAAGTTAGAACAACTTACTTAAGAAGACGTATTGAAGTCTCCACCCATAACAGTCCAAGTCGAAGATAAAGGAACAAATATTGATCCAGTCAATATCACATGTCAAGAAGAGGATAAATTAGTTAAGGTGAAGACATACTCAGAAGTTGTGGTCCAAACAACAACAAAAAACAAGTGAAGATATCACAATTAATCAAGCAATTTTTGAACCTGAAAGAAATTAGATGCCCCCAATAAAACAAGAAAACACCATGAATAGATTAAGGCAAAATCAAACCGCAAGAACTCCATATCGACATCTGAATCACAAGAGCAAACAACTACGTCAGTCTACATATTTGAAATATTCATAATGGAAACAGCATATTTATGTTCCAAGGAATATTGAAGTTTGCATAATCCAATCTTATGATAACCATTCATTACAAATTTCAAGATATCGAAAGATTCCATAGAAGATTAATCTTGGATGGTCAGATCCATTCTCAGTCTGACAATTTTGTTTATCGCTCAGAGAATCATATCATCTTGTATATTCGAAATAGAAAAAGAGATCCATCCCTTTCATCAGTAAGCTTTGAGGACAAAGCTTTTTGAAGAGGGGCAATGTTATGAATATAATTCATATAAAAATAATAAATGTAAATATAAATATAATAATAATTAGTTAACTAATGGTTAGTTAGTTAGTAATGAACAGGCATGTCTTAGAAACATGACCATTCATGAAAGGGCACCTCCCTAGGTATATAAGCAGACCCTCATTGTAATCATTACATACATATTTTATACATTCAACAATTATTATATATAATTACTACTTATCCTATGATGGATACTTATATATTTCAGTTCTTCTGAATTATTCTGCTGCGTATATGAACTTTGTTCGTCACACACCCTAGGCAGACTCTGGTAGCATCTAGCTCGTCCTTCAGTACCTTGGTGGGTCTCTCCAATAGTCTTCTATAAATGAGAAATTATGCAAATGGAATCGAGCCTCTTACTTTTATTCCCTTTTTTGGTAAGGGCTCAGAGCGCTTTGGTGACTTGGCTCTTGCACGAATTTCCCTTTTTTAACCATTGCCCCCACTCCTCGTAATCATCAACCCACTTAATTTGACTTTTCCATGTTCATGGGTGGCTGGGTGAATTGTAGTTTACTAATCGAAGGTGGCCAAGTTTATTGGCCACCTCTAGCCCATAAAAACTCCATTCTCGATCATTAAACACGTTTTTTACCATTATCTGCATAGGGAAGAGATGAGGGGTGTCATACCTGCGCCTACTTGTGATGTCGAAGTGTTGGAGATGCATGTAGGTTGTTGCTAAGCTTATGATTAATTTACTAACCCCTGAAGGTGTTGACTTTGTTTGTTTGTTTATGCACAAGTCTTCACAACATACTAATGTAGTCGACTGATGAAATATGTCTTCCATGCAGGTCTCATTCCAATGTTTGATCTGTTATTGTTGGAGTGGATAGATGACCTTATATCTACTCTTCAAGGATGGTGTGACCTTTATAAGCTTCAGGAATGGCTTCATGATGCCTCAGGGTGGCTGGATCTTCTACTCTGGAGTTGTAAAAAGAATCAAGTTCAAGATCTTGTTGGAATTATGCAATCTACTACAGGATTGATCTCCTTCATGTAGCAGTCACTTAGTTCCCCCTCAAGACCCCATATTGCATTCAGGGAATAGGACAAATCATAGTGGGTCTAGGGACAAGATTAGAATCATCAGAGGGTGGTGAAAAAGGTGAAGGCATGGTCCTTTTTTTGTGTTTTTCTCTTTTTAATGTATGGCAGAAGTGGAATTTTGAGGATGAATTTGGTTGTATGGGGTGGATGAGTGATGAAGGGATTTTGGTGGACCCTTCCCTACATTTCCCAAGGAAAATATGACCTTCTTGGCCCCATTTTCCAAGTGTATCCCCCTCCTGTAGCATTTCAGGTTGCTCTTGTAGCATTTCATGTTCCTCCTATAGCAATTCAAGGAGGCATAATATGGTTCGGTTGTTTGCTAGATGATGGAGAAAGGTAAAAGGTTGATGAATGAGGATGAGAATGTAGTGGATGGCTGGGGAAAATGGAGGAATGGCCTATGCACTCTGTCCTGTAACCACTGCCCCTTTGACTGTCTAGAGTCCTGCAAAAAAAGAAATGTTAGTAGAATTGATGTAAGGACTCCTCCTTGTGTTTTCTTTTTTCTCTTTTTTTTTTAGACATGTAGACTGCCTCTAGAGAGGTTTTCAACCTACATGTCTGCCCTAGGGACCTCAGAGGAGGTTTTCACCCGGGGATCTTTTTATTTTATATATTTTTTTGTTATTTTTTTTTGCTCTTGGGTTGCCTCACAGAGGTTTTCAACCCAAGAGTTGGCCTCAGATGCGTCATGGAGGTTTTCATCTAGGCCTCTTTATTTTTCTTTTTTCGTTTTTCAGAAGCTTGGTGGACTAAGGGTTGTGAGCCTCCTAATCCAATTCAACTCCTTGCTAATTGAACTAATGAACTCTTCTTTGGACAGAGGTATTTTGTACAACTTCGACCCGTAACCATTTACAAGCAAGGGAATACCTTCCTCATCAATTGTTTTGATTTGGACAAACCCATTCTCATGACATTTTTCCACCAAATAAGGACTCAACCATCTTGTCATTAATTTTCGTTTAAAATCCTTGAATTTGGAATCATATAGCAGGGCCCAATCACCTTTTTGAAAAGTCCACTCCCAAATGTGTTTGTCATGCCAAATCTTTCTCCATAACTGGATTACACAGTGTGTAGGAGAGCTTGCAGCCTGAATTCATCTAAACCATTGAGTTGGAGCAACCTCTCTCACTGTGTTGCAGTGAACTCCAAGTATAACTGAGTTGTCATCCTTAAGGTATTGTATTCAAATTCAATGGACAACAGGGCCTTCTTCCCGTAGACTAGTTCAAATGGGGTAAATCTAGTGGTGGTCTTCCAAGTGGTGTTGTAGGCCCAAGTGGCTTCTACAAGTTTGTTTGCCCAATCCTTTCTGTTGTTGTTAATAGCCTTGGTTAGAATGTTCTCCAATGCTCTGTTTGTGACCTCCACTTGCCCATTTGCCTGAGGGTGATAGGCAGTGGATGCCATGTGCTTGATGTGGTGCTGCTTCATGAAATCTTCAATCATATTTGATGTGAATTGTGTTCCTTGATCAGTGACCAACTCTCTTCGAAAACCAAACTTGTAGAAGATGTTCTGCCTTAGAAACTCAACTACCTTATGCTCAGTTGTTGCCTTAACTGCCTTTGTTTCAACCCATTTAGTCAAGTAATCAGTGCACACAATGATATACTTCTTTTGTCCTAATGAGGGATCAACGAGCCCAATGAAGTCCATGCCCTAGTCCTCAAATGGCTCTAGAGTCACTTGAGGTTGTACATACATTTCATCCTTAGGTGTAGGCTTACCCATTCTTTAACACTCATCACAGCTGGTGGTGTATCTTCTTGCATCTAGATGTAGAGTGGGTCAGTAGTATCCTACTTGTAGAACCTTGAAGGTTGTTCTCTTAACTGCAAAATGGCCTCCACAAGGTCCATCATGGCATGCCAAGAGGATTTCAAAGACCTCCTCTTCCCTCAAACATCTCCTCAAGATCTGATTTGGCCCCAACTTGAAAAGATTTCCCCCAATCCAAGTGAATGGGACACTTTTCCTAACAATTTTGCTTTTCCCCTTTGAGGATAGATTAGGAGGGAACCTCCTAGTAACCAAGTAGTTGGATATATCAGCAAACCAAGGAGAGAGCATCGAGATGGCAAAGAGGTGTCATCTGGGAGCTGATCATCTACAATTTCTTCTTTTTCTGCAGGCAAGGTTAGTCTTGACAAGAAATCTGCAACCACATTCTCTTTTCCTAGTTTGTCAATAATAGTCGAATCAAATCACTACAATAACAACAACCCTCTAATTATCCTAGCATTGACATCAAGTTTATTCACTAAACACTTAATGGATGCATGGTCAGTGTGAACAAAAGTTTGATAACTAGTGATGTAATGCCTAAACTTGTTCAAAAAATGTACCACAACCAAAAGTTCATTTTCAGTGATTGTATAATTTAACTCAACTTTAGAAAGTTTCTTACTAATGAAATAGATACAATAAGGCAATTTTTCTTCCATTTGTCCTAAGGCAGCCCCTACAACTTTATTTGATGCATCTGTGTGTATAGGGAAAGGTAATGCCCTATTGGGACCCCTAAGGATGGGTGCAGTGGTCAGTTTTTCTTTTAGCACTTTGAATGCTTCTTAACAGTTGTTTGTCCAACAAAAGTTTGAATCTTTAGCCAATAGTCCAAACAAAGGTGAAGCCAATTTACTAAAGTCTTTAATGAACTTTCTATAATACCCAACTAATCCAAAGAAGCTTTGAACATCTCTTTATTTTTTAGGGATAGGGACCATTTTAATAATGGAAATTTTGTTTGGGTCAACTTGTATCCTTTCCTTGGATATGGAATGGCCAAGGACAGTCCCTGCATTCATAAAAAAATCACATTTCTCAGGGCTCAATGAAAAAATCATTTCAATGCATTTCTTTAAGACTTTGCATATATTAGAAAGAGCTTCATGGAAGTCACATCCATAAGGAGTGAATTCATCCATGTATATCTCAACACTATCATGAACAAGTTCAACAAAGATACTTAAAACTACCCTCTGGAAGGTAGCAAGGGCATTGCACGGACTGAATGGAAGGACTCTATAGACAAAGGTACCCCAAGGACATATGAATGTGGTCTTATCTTGGTCTTCAAGGCCAAGCTGTATTTGGTTGTACCCATTAAATCCATCCAGGAAGGAGAATAATTTCTTCCCTACAAGGCCATCTAGGACTTGCTCAATGAAGGGCAAAGGAAGTTGGTCCTTCTTTGTAGCCTTGTTAAGTTCTCAGTAGTCAACACAAATCCTCCACTTCCCATTTTTCTTGGGGACTAAAATGAGAGGGGACACCCACTCACTATCTGAAATGGGGTATATGAACCCTGCATCTAGTAGCTTTCACAATGTCCTTAAGGGTTGGGTTCATCCTTCTCCAGGGTTGGCGCATAAGCTTGCATCCCTCTTTATGTATATATGATGAATACAAATTGGTGGATGCACACCCTTCATCTCTTTATAATCCCAAGCAAAAGCATCCAAGTGTTGCCTCATCATACTGCAATTGTTCTTCTTGTTCGGTTGAGAGAGGGGTTGATATTTAGAGTTCTTGATGAGCTAATTTCCACAACCTTGGCATGTTCTGGGTCGGAGTCAGCAAAGCACAAATCAGTCCAAGGACTACTTTTGGGTTCTTTTATTAGTTCATCAACTGGCATGGTAGTGGGAGGTTGATTCTGTAAGATATGGTCAATAAAGCCATCTTCATCTAGTTGCCCTCCCCCTATAGCAGTGTCCAATGTGCACACTGGGTAGGGGGTTGTCTAATAAAATTCTTCCTCTTCCTCATTCTCTAACCGCAAGGGCAAGTCATGCTCAACAAAAGGTTGAGCAAGGCGGTACAACACCATTTTTTTATTATAGATGCCCATTTTTTATGGTCATGTTCCTAGCCTTGCAACTAATGTAGGCATCAACAGTGGCCAACCAAGGCCTTCTTAGGATGAGAGGATAGCCATTAAACTTTGTTTTGGGCTGGAGGACAAGGAAATCAGTGGGGTACTCCCAGGAGTCAATGGAGACCATTACATCCTCAATAACTCCCTGAGGAACTACTTTGGATCTATCTGCAAGTTGCAGTACTATAGTGGTCTTCCTCAAGGCTGCTTGGAGGTTGAGCTTGAGCATAGTTTCCTTGATCATCACATTGATTGTAGCCCCAAGGTCAATCAAGGTATTAGAGACCATAATGCCATCGATGTGCACATCCATTACTGGGCTACCAGGGATCCAAGTACTTTGGAGAGATTACCCTTCAAAGCATCAAATCAAATAATTGTCCAACAACATTGATAGTGGGGGTATCTCTTTTTCTTCTCCCAAGCCTTTTAAAACATTCTTCCTTAATAAACTTGTTGTAAATGGGAACATCCTTGATGGCCTGGAGAAGGGATATTTTGACACACAATTTCTTCGATTCTCCTAGAAGTTCAGTCTCTTTAGGGGTGTGTTGTTTAGGGTGGACCAACCTTTCAGGATATGGGGGTGCATTGGCTTGAGGGGCACTCTCTTCCTTCTCCTCGTCAAGCTCTCCAGGTGGAGAAGGTGGGTGAGTATCCGGGAGCACCTTCCTAAACTAAAAGTTGATCTCTTGGATTTCCACAACATAAGTAGGATAGGATGTCTTCGCACTATAAACCTGTTGTGTCTGCTTATTGTTCGAGTTCAGATTGGGTTGAGCATGCATTTGAAGCTACTTATGTGGGGTATGGTGAGGGAAATGTGGTTGAGGTGGAGGTGGAGGCAGTAAAACAGGAGGTTGGGTTGTTTGAGGCCTCCACCCTAGTGAGAGGTTGTCCCATTGGGAAGATTGAGGTGGATATGGCTAGAAAGGAGGGTTAATATGTTGAGAAGGATATTGAGGAGCATAAGGCCAAGGAGGAGGTGTGGGCCATGATGGATGAGTGGAAGAGTACCAAGGCTAGAGAGGTGCGTTCTGATTTGGATTGTAATGAGGATAGTGTGCACCTTGCATGCTTTGTTGATATGGCTGAGGGCCTTAAGGCCACCTTTGGTAATGAAGCAGAGTTGCTTTGAACCACCTTATGCCCCTTGGTATATAGCCATCAGACCTAGCAGAGAGGGACATTTGTCTTTTGCATGGTTTTCTTCACAGACGGAGCAAATTTCTATGACATTCAGTGGGCACTCATTCCTAGGGTGTCTCTTAGTGCATCTAGGGAAAAAGATGGCTAGTGCCCTTTTTGCTTCCTCTTGCTTCCTTTTAATTTGCATAACATCCATCTATAGGGTTAAGGTATGTAACATTTCACTCTTAAAATCCTCCAACATACTTCTTATCTCATGTTTGAGGGCTGACGTAGAGGTAGCGATGTTGCCTCCAGGTAAACTCATAAAACAACGCAAAGCTGCATCTTTGAGGGTAGATGGAAACAACTTTTAGTTTTTGTTCATATAAGGCATAGTCATAGGTCCAACAGACAATAACAAATTCAAACATAAAAGTGTCAGGATCCTCAAAGGTTAGATCATGGAAATGTGGAAGGGCAACGGAGCTTATATTTTTCATTCTGGCCTCCCCATTGGTTTTTCTGATAGGGAGAAACTCATTTTGTTTGTTCTCAACCATGATTTGGGTAGGTGAGATGGGTTCTTCTTCCCATATGGGTTCCTCAAAAATTTCAAGTTGTTTTCCTAGAGGGTCTTTTAACTCCCCTGTAGTTAGAGAGGGAAGTTCACAATCACCAAAGAAGAATGAAGCTTGATTGATTGAAGGGGTGGGGGTTTTTGGTAAGAATTTCCCTTGACTATCCCTACTCCTACGAGCCCTGAAAGAACTAGTTCTATTTTTTTAATTCTTTCTCTCTCTCTCTCTCTCTTTTTGAAGCTTTCAAATCACTAACACTGATGCAAAACAAAAACAAGTAACTCCCCGGAACACGTCCCCGACAACGACGCCAAAAAGTGATGAGCCCTAGTATTGAACCAAGAATGTTGCAACTCCCAAGACTTCTCAACTTAAATTATCAACCTGAGGTTTATACAAGCTTAGAGGTGACAATGTTATATGCATAGCAGGTTAGGCTCTACTCATGTCACCCTCAGATATTTGATCAGATCAAGGTATTCAGATACCACTCCTTCAACTAACTATAAAAAGAATTTCTTATGAAAGCATATCATGATTGCAAGAATATGAACATGATTCTAACTACAAAAAATGAAAATACCATTCATTAAATGTAAATGCTAATTGAAATTGCATGAGAGGAAGAAGCTAGTTTAGTTGCAGAAGTAAACCATGCTACTCTATTTGCATACTCAATCAAATCAATAGTCTACTTGCATGAATCATTTATCTTAATTGGTAACTTGCTTAAAAATGAGGAATTCAATCTTCAACACAACTATATGGAAAAAAATGTTGTCTAATTCTACTTGTTGTCTTATGTTTGCAGTGAGGAAAGGATGGGATTGGAGTGGTCTTAGAATCGTCCTTAATCATAAAATCAAAGCTTGGGGACAATTATTCAACATCAGAGTGCAAGGGTCAAAGTTTGGAGTGAATCTGGTTGAAGAAAGCAACGCTACAAGACTACTACAGGAGGTGCTACAAGAGGCCCTATTTTGCTACAAGAGGGGGTCCAAGAGCTTTTTGAGGACAAAAATGGTATCTTAATGGTGAAAAAGGTGGATGAAGGTGAATGAAGGGTGCAAGAGCCCCTTAGCCAAGCTTAGTACCCCTCGGAGGCCTATCTTGCACCAAAATCCATGCCCACGGTGTCCTTCATTTACCCTGGAAGAGTAACCTCGATGGCAGAGTTTGGAAGCAATGTGAAGTGTCTAGGAGAGAGATGGAATTGTCTAGGTGGATGTGGAAGAGTGGGCCCACCCCTGCAAATCAACAACAGTCCTGCAGATCAGTCAAGTTCATGCATTCAATGATCGATATTGCAGGAAAATGAATCAAAGTGGAAAGCATAAGTTGATTTTTATTTCTTCCAGGTCTAATGTATCCTACAACATGCATCTAATCTAATTGCCAAATCAATGCTGCTAACTCCTAAATTGAAACTAAATAATTTCCAAGAAATCACAAAGAAAAGGTTTTGGCTTGTTGTACAGTGTTCCACCACACTTCCCACAAGAGAGGCGGCAGTCCAACTTGCAACTACAATTTTGCAATATAATCCTACTTAAGCAGTAAAATGACTTGCATAAGAAAAGAACAAGAATAAAATACAAGAGAAGGACTAAAACCTTTGGTTTGGGCCCAAACCCAAGGGTTTCAGCCCTCCATAACTAATTCAGATGGAGGCTAACAGTAAACTTTCCATTAACAGAAAATGAGTCACATACATGACATGAAATATGAAACTAACAGTGTCAAGCACTAGGCTCTCAATAGCTATCCTATCTCCCCCAAAATTTCAAATCCTAATGAGCCTTTACGCTTGTTTATTTATACAAAAGTAGCTTAGGGCAGCTACCTTGAAAAGAGTGATTCCCTCCAAAATCTCGAGATTGGTGGATCTAGTTCCCTTGGATCTTCACATGCACTTGAGTTCTTTGGCTGCTAGTGAATTTGAGCTATTGGTGAGGAATCTTTGATCTCAATATGAATTGGGGAGTTAATGCAGTGGACAAGCCCCCCTATATTTTCTCTAGATGTCTCCAATCAACTCCTGCATAGTAAATATCTCAAAAAATGTTTCTTTTGCCTACATATTAATCACATTAGGCCATGAAATACGACAAACACCCTTTCGTCTTCTTACTAAGCATATTATGGTTAAAAATGCTAATTAATGTCAGAAAATGTGAGTTTTAAGCACTGGAGGATAGCACAATGGGTTTCAAAATATACCTATTGATGGGACCCATCATATATATATATATATATATATATATATATATATATATATATATATATAGAATATATAGATATAGATATAGATATAGATATAACCTAGATCAGTGAGCAGTTTGTGAACATATATTTTTTAGTAAATTGGTTATAGACCGGTGAGCCCATCTAGCGAGAATTAAAATCAAGCACCTACCAAGAATGTTATCAGCGAAATTCCCAACAACAATGGTGACAACAATTGACTAGCCCCTTGGGTTATATATATATATATATAAATACACGTAAACCAGATCCGTGAGCGGTTTGTGAACATATAATTTTTTGGTAAATTGGCTCATGAACCACTCACCGGTCTGCTTCCCATTCCAGATAACTTTGGTTAGAACAAAAACACCATACTGCAGTGCTAATCATTACTTAGGCATATTTAAGACCTCCTTGGATGGAATTGCATATTGATAGTGGATACTTAAGAGGCATAATATGGAAAGTGACAGTCAGTTATGGATACTCTTGTGGGAGGACATTGATATGTATTAGAATGGTCCTGCGAGTTGTTGGCTTGCAGTCTACTCGCACTAGCCTAGTGTTTTGATTTGAGAGGACCCCACCTAGGTAATCCTGGCCAGGTACTTAAAAAAAAGTATTTGCTAACAAGGAAAATCATTCAATGCTCCCCAAAATGACAAAACCTCCAATGCAAGTCAATTAACATATGGTCCAATTAGACCAAGAGTGAACTCAACCCACAAACATATGCACCAAATTGTCAACTTTGAAATATAGAAATCTAATGAATAGACACAAGCTATCAAGGAAAATCACCCTATGCTCCCGAAAATGAAAAAAAAACTCCCAATGCAAGTCAATTAGATGTGTATAATTAAGACCAGAGTGAACTCTTGACCCACAGAATATGCACCAAAAAGTGAACTTTGAAATGTGGAACTTAATCAATAGATAGAAACATAACAGTGAAACAATTCAAACACCAAGCCAAAGGCCTGTGCTTGATCGATTGCTTCTCCACTTTAAGACCGTGACTGGTCTATCACTTAGGCAAGTCACAGTAGTTCCTAGCAATAAATTTTGGTATAAAATAAAATATTTCCCAAGTACAAATTTGCTCTCTGATTAATTTCCTGCATCATATGAATATTGGAATGCTCCTTCAAGCTCAAATAAGGTGTTTTCCCGGTCCTTCTATCCATCTGAACACTAAAGGATTAATGGATAATAATTTTAAATATTAAAGATCATGCAGAAATTGCTTCTCATCTCAGATAGGGAGGACCTGGTGACTTTGGGGGTGCACCACGGAGTTCAGATGGAAGCTTTGAATATTCAACAAAAATAACCCTGCCATCCAAAAACTGCAGACAGAAACAATTTCAATTTGTTTCTATACATAGAAGGATTCAATTTCAATTTACTTCCATCTACAAATAACCTCATTAAATCATCTACACCCAATCCTTATAATCAAATAACAGAATAACCTACCTTCCCATGCATCCCCTTAATAGCTGCTTCTGCTTCTTCTTCAGACGCATATCGTAGAAAAGCAAAGCCTCTTGATCTTTTAGAAACTCTATCCATTGCAATTGTAGCTGCAGTGTTTCGAAATAACAAAAAAGGAAAGTCAACATAAGAGCCTTCAATATTTGCATACAGCTCATTTAAAGAGGGTAAGTCAGCAATACCTTCTACAAGATTGCCGAAACTTGAGAATGCATTTCTCAAACCTTGCTCTGTTGTATAATAAGACAGGCCTGCAAACCATGGTACAATACGTGTTCAGAGTCCAGATATGGATGTCTAGAATGTGAACTTACTAGTTAGGCCTCGTGTATCGTGAACTTTTTTTAACCAAATGGAAGAAATAACACATTCTAAGTGATACAATCGAGTAAGATGACTCTTATATCTAAGTGATACAATCGAGTAAGATGACTCTTATATGAAAACTAATAATTAAGTTTGTAAAGTTATGCTTAGCAACATTAGATATATAAGAGGCACATCCTATGTTCATCATGTAAGAGGAACTAGCAGTTGGTCTGCCAAAACTGTTATTTCATGCAGTGAAATGAGTACATAAACTCTAAAATTGTAAACAAAATCCAGAATGCATTTTCCACCAAAATTTAGAGTGGAACCAAGAACTTCAGTAGAAATATCGATTAGATCCAAGCAATCAAATAAGATTTATTGGAGGATGAAATTGGACAGCAGACAAAATTGTTAAAGAAAGATAAATCAACAAAAGGGAATGCTCATTTCGAATATTCAAACCATTATGATTGGTCCTGTCATACAATGTGTTACTTCAAAAGATTGTGATGTTCAGGTCAGAAGCTCTTGGCCACAGATAGAAAACCTGATTTAGATAAATAAGTACTGCAGAACCCTTAAAAAAAGAGAGGAAGTGTACTAAGACTCTTATCTTGTACATTTGCAGTACCAGAGAAGAGAGAATATACCATATAGAATCTGGTAAGCTCTATTTGAAATTTGAATGGTACGCAGGCTCCAAGAATGGCAGTTTTAAGGCGTACAGCATGTATATTATGAATATCTTCCATTCATTACTCTCTTTTTCATGAGCTGAACAACTGTCCTCGCAAAACTCAACTTTACAGATTAAAGGTAATCTGAATTTTCTATTGACAAATTTTCAAGCCAGAATATTCACTGTTCAGTACAGTAATCCCATTTTACCATCAAATATACTTCCAAATTAATTTGATTTGAGGATAAAAAGGAATTTCTAAATCTTCTACATAAAATCTTTGCCACCTATAACGGGGAATCAAGTACTGGTTTCCAGAACAGTTCAGTTATCAGAAAAGGCACTTTAAAAACAAAGGAAACAGGAAAACAATATATATATATATATATATATATATATATATATATAGTTTTTAAACATTCATAAATATGTTAAAAAAATATCACAATTAGGGCAATAGGAATACACAACCAAAATTTGCCTCTGTGTAGTAGACTTACTACATAAAGTTAATTAGGTTAGGCCATACATGAAAGACACTAAATCCCAAGATTATCAAACTGAACAGCAAATACTAAGAAAATCATGGATATCATTATTGTAATAATTTTGGCTCTGCAATTAACTTCTTGTACTAAATATATATGTACCTGTAATGAGGAAACAGGTACATATCTTTCTTTTTTTTCGTTGGATGAAAAATGAGGAAAAATTCTCAATCCTCACTGGCCACCTCGCTGAAGCTAGTATGAGGTCTGATATCACAAACCTAAGGTAAAGCAGCAAAGATTTATACCTTGTTTTGTGCTTCTCTACCTTTCCCCCAAAACCTCCCCACTGCTTAATGAGAGTACCACTGTGGGCAGCATTCGAACAGACTTCAGATCCTGCCGGACCTAAGGTGGCAGGTGACAACCTAACAATCCCTGAACGGCCAAACCTGAGTGCAATTAGCTTGAGGGGTAACTAAGATATTTTGTTACCATCCACTTACGCAAGTTTATTGGTATTCCAAATGTCTATGTAGGTATTTAATTTGTTGTAAATTTGTACACTAGCCGCAAACCCTTAATAATGGGTATGTAAATCCATATGGTGATCCCTTAAAGTGCCCTCGTTGAGTGGTTATCTTATATGAGGTGCAGATGTAACTATTTTCGCATTTCAAGGACCTACAAGGTTTCATAAAAATGGGTGTGACCTTCCACAATATTCCACAATGCTTTAAATTTGCCAATATGTTACTTGATTTCTAGCAAAGGCACATTCATTGTATTATTATTATTCAATAATGCCTTAGAACACATGACAAGGTAAATAACAGGTCTCCAGAACTCGAATCTCAAGAACACAAACATAGTAATGGAACTTGGAAGAGACAATAGTTAACCTTCGAAGGATCCTCAAAGCATAATACAGTAAAAAAGTAGAATAAGAGGAATCATCTGCAACCTAGAAGATAAGACTATTTGTATGATATCTATATTCCAAGGGTTTGGGGCTCACTTTGAATAATGGAGCATAACTCACAAGATCAAAATCCTAAAGGCCTAAAGCTCTTTCTAACCAAAGGGATAAAGAACGTCACAATTAAGGGACATTTCAATGCTATCATGTTAGTCATCAATTTCATTCAAAGATTGAGGAAAAACTCTAACCCCATCAATAGACACATAATGGAAGGGGTGATAAACATGAGTTATCTGTTTTCTAACTGTAGTTTGAGGCACATGCCAAGGAATGAGAACAAACATACAGACAACATTGCAAAGATATCAACTATTACTCCAAGAAATGGAGATAATAGTTAATGACTTTCATAGTTGCATTTGAGGCACCTCCCCGCATGCTTTAATGAGGAATACATGTCCAAATATCAGGCTGTATCTTAGAAGCATTACCATTATATATCAGACAAGCTCTTTCATCTCTAATTGATACATGTCATCAAACAGAGGTTGTTGAATTCCTTTAAAGGCCATAACTATCATGGCAATTATTGTAAACAACATGTGGAAGCAATGGACGAGGAACTTTGCAGGAGATCTTTTGATCAAGGAACTTCCACTACTCCAGTAGTTGAGAACTTGAGAAAGCATCTCAAATGGCACCTGCATAGATAGTTGTATCTTTTGCATCAATATCGATTATCAATAGTTTTGCCAAAACTCACGAACTAATAAAAGTGCCTGCAAATGATCAGAGAAGGAATCAAAGATTGACCAACTCCAAGACCAGAAAAACTGTGCTAATGAGAGGTTCGTGCCAAAAATTTGTCTAAATCTAGCATGCAGTTTTGGTCATCATATCAAAAGTGCAGTCATGCAAAATCATCAAAGCGGGATGTACATTGCAGTGGTCATTTTTGGGGTGCATCAAAGTGGCACTCTCCCATCATGTCACAGACAGACTAAGATCTCAGTCATGCAACTCGAGCATTGTGACCTAATTGCACTAGTCCAACATTAGGTTGCACTTACACTTGTCACAGACCTGCACAACTCAGTCCACGACAGGGGTATTGATGTGGATACACAGTTTAATAAATTGTTATGCATGGTAGGCTGGTGGCCCAAAAGTGATAACAGATTGTTGCTTTCTTCTCTGTCTATTCATCCTCTCAACATTTTGCACTTGTGTAATTCTAAGACATGAACTAATGCAACACAAAACACTTTGTATTCCCTTTGGTTTTATTATTGGTACCCCATCTTCAGAGTGTAAATGGACGTATTCAATTCATCATCGTTGGTTGATAGACAGGTGTTTGTGTTGTAAGCTTCATCTTGTAAAGTCTTATTCATTATTGAAAATTTGGAACTGGGTTGTTGCCCACAGTATCACACGAATTGTGCATGTTGATTTATGAATTCATTTTTGCTCCATTTGAATTATTAAGTAGTTGCCAAGCCATAATTTGGTGACTTATGCACATGAGCTGAACTTGACGTACTTGTTATTGTGGTTGCACTAATTCCTCTAGGTGTGCATTGGATTCAAATTGGTATCAAATAATCGTTCCACATGAAGTTGTTGGACTTTGTATATGGTTTATGGTAAAGAGTCACTCTCAAACAAATCAAGAAATGGAGTAAGAATTGCAAAGTTGCACTTAATTTCTCAAGGAATGACTTGCTAACCTCAAAAGCAAAGTCTGAAATATGGATCAAACAATCAATCGATGTTGCAGATATTGCAATATCTCCATTTTCTCCCAATGTTTTTAAAGTTTTTAAGTTTTTCAGCTTGCAGACTCCAAGCTTATGCTTGCCAATATTTTCCTAAATATTTTCAGCAAGTGTTTTTCCATACCCTTGGTGCTATAATCCCCAATATTCCAAGAAGTTTCTTTCTGGAACCTTGGCAATATACCGCCCCCCCAAAATTATATTTGCAACACTGTAGCTAACCATTATCACCCATTTGTTGCAGACATCAACATCCTCTATCATGATTCATAACATTACATGCTGCTATCCACCCCAAAATCGAGAAGAGTTGGAGAAGGTTCATTGTCAAACATGGGCTCCCCTCTTGAAGTAGCAATCAAGGTAGAAATTTTATCCTACAATGGCCAGATCGGGGCCATGTGACTTGATTGAAGCGGTTAGATTCAATTTATGATGTACATCCATTCACAAATGAAGACAGAGTTGCTTTCACAAACATAGAAGCCTTGCTATGGTGGGAGAATTTATGTGAATGCAGTTAGACTTTTAGTGCCACACAAACCATGACATGTAATGAATTCAAAATCATTGTCAAGGAAAAATTCTATCCCATTGACTACTGGAAATTAACAACAACCATCACAAGACATATGATAAAAGTGTCAAGGCCGACCTAGGGGCATGTTGGGTCTGTTCGGTACATCATCAAGAATCTCCAACACCAAGCAAGAGGAACTCAGGATTTCAGCATCTAGGGGTGCTCTGAGGTGTCAATCATCTGCTGGATTCATCAAAGTGCCCATTGCTCTGCTTTGGAGGGGCAACGCTGCACCTACAAGGTCATCACTGCTCACTGGAAATGTAAAACAGCCTAGGCATGATGTGTAGTGGAGACATGAAACATGCCCTCAAGGTGTATGCTACTATGTGAAGGGCCACCTAGCAAAACCATCTCAAAATCAAGTGAAAGTTATCAATCTTTGCGGTAAATGACCATAGATGCAGCATAGTGCACCATACTTAATTGTTCAAGGAATAATAACACTTCAAACTAGGATCACCTTCAAATATCTAAGTAGACCAAGTCCCCTAAAAGTGTTCCTTACATATGTTAGGGATGGTTAGATGGTCAACCCTATTAGGTGCTTCCTGCTCTTAAGGAGAAGTGACATGTCCTAGATCAACCCTTCAATCCATATGTGTTTGTGATAATGTGGCAATGGAGGGGAAAATGCTTCATGGCAAGATGCCATGGTCATGGGACCAACTGATAGAGGTCCATCATCTTGAGTGTATAGATGTAGGGAGGGAGTGATCGTGGAGGCATGAGTTACCCCTTTCCTATGGCTACTTTTTCCATCCCTCTAGTGCGCCTTTTACTTATTTTTGGTAATGCTTTGATAAGGAGCATAGCTTAGGTGTCCAAGATTGATTTTAATGATATAGTATTTATTAACCCCTTAATCATGAGTAAGCTTCTCGCTCATCAAGCTTAGGACGTGCAAGGGTTCCTTTATTATATGCACAAAGTGCTCAAGAACCGAGTAATGCCTAATAAGGGGGGGTGGAGCTCATACTAGGATTTTACCCAAGTGCTAATTAATGTCTCGACCACCTTTTGCGTTTTAACCTTTCTTTTTCTTTCATTGTGGATATCTTATGCTTTTACCTTTCTTTTAGCTACACCAACCTCCAGGAAAAAATTTTGACCCAGACTCAAGAATGAGGATATGAAGGTGCCAATCCCAATGAACCAATGATAACAAACCGAAGGATCGATATCAAATCAAGGGAATGATGGAGATTGGTAAGTGTGAAAATGTTATGGACACACTACTTCAATCTAAGTTTCCCAAATAGTGCCCCTCGTATGACCCTAAGGCCTCAGAGAAGGTCCCACTAGACTAGGATCAAAAACTAACCCCCCAAGTAAGATGAGAGAATAGTTTACAATCAAGATCGAGCATTCATCCAAATCGCCCCTTATTCCATGTTAGAATGCCTAAACATTAAGTAAAAGCACATGACTGCAAAATGGTTAAAATACCTTCCCAATGGTGACCCACCTTCCTTCAAAAAGAATGTCGAATGGTGAGAGGTGTCTGACAGGTGGAAATGACAAAGGAATATGGCATATCATCGTACACTAAGCAATGTAGGATTGTTGGCTAGTTGGCTCTCCAAAGAAGGAGAAAAATTTTCTCCTATGGGGTTACCCACTTTTTGGTGGGTTACAGGCCCCATTGTGTTGGAACTTGGATGACATGGATCTAACCTCAAAGTTCACAATGGATAGAAGAGACAAACTGATCCAGGAGGATCTTGTCAGATCAGTTGCACAGGTTCAGTTCATCGTCAGCATCGTTTTGTCCTCGTCAATGATGTGTGGCTCAGTGATGTGGTCGTTGGGTTTGATGTCACATAGTGACAATTTGTTGTAAAAGGGTTTTTGTATCTTGACGTTCCAAGTCATAGAAAACTTGTATGCAAAACATTGTATTAAAAACAAAAAGACCTAAGGTGGACACCTAAGTCTACAAACCTAAACCCATTATTCAAAAAATGTATTAAAATGCATAAACCCTATGTTATACCCCTCTCGGCCTATATAACACATTGCAAAAACATTGTAATACAACCCACAGTCTTAACCGCAGCGAAACTGCGCAGGAGAAGACCGCGGGGACTGTAACCATGTGAACAGGCGAAGTGTTATGGCTAACTGGGCAGAGTTTAAACCGCCGCAGCTACCGTGGCGGGTTGTGACATGTGAACAAGCAGACAGTAACCACACAGTTTAGTAACCACGGCAACTAAACCGCGCAGGAAACGAAAACTGTCAGGCGGGGAATGTGCCATGTGAGCAGCGTTTGTTACTGCGCCATTAGGGATAGCCACCAGGGGTCCAACAGTGGTTAGCCCCTACTGTTCACATACTAACAGTTAACTTCCTCTGCACTTTATCCTGACCGCCAGCAATTTTGCATTAATCCAAAGTCCGATTTGGGTTTTAGTTACAGTTTGTTCTAAAAATTAATTAAAGGACCATGTATGTGATCCCTAAGTGGCAAATAGTGACAAGACGACCAAAGACATGAGAACATAATTGCAACGCCTACTTTCAATGTTCATGCCAATCTTCGCTGGGAAGACCTCGCATATATCTGCAAACCTTTAAAAGCACCTTTTTTGTTCATGAAGAAGGAGGAGTGATTTTTGAGTTTTGTATGCAGATTCTGGAGGATATAAGTTGTTTTGTTTTCAGTCTAACAGGAGCATTGGGAGTCGGAATTAAGAACCGTGACAGGGGTTGGAAAGCTGGTTTAGAGAGCTTTCTTATGACAATGACCAGAAGTGCTTGTGTAAACATTCAGTTTGGTCAATTTGTTGTGTAATCAACCTCTTCAGAATCAATCCTAATAAAGCGATCGCCCATCTTGAAAGCGGACCCAGAGACGTAGTCCTTCAGGGATGAACTCCGTAATCAATCTTGTTGTCTGGTATCACTGTGTATTTGTTGTTTTCACTTCTGTTTTGCATCTTACTTATGTTTTATCAACTGTCGTAAAGCCTTTCTTCTCAAGCAATTCTCACGGTTTTAGCGCTTTAAGTTAACAATTATTTCACAGTTGGCATAATCAATTCTACTTCAGTTTTAACATATGATCATTTCAAATCATATAATTTGGTATCAGAACAGGTTGTGTTTGTAGAATTTGTCAGTGAATGTTAACCAGGTCAAAGTCGCAACGTGGAGAAGGAATCCTCAAGGAGATTAATCCAGAGATTGGAAAGCGAAGAGTCGTTCATAAGTCAACCATGACAAGATCTGATGCAAGTGAAAATCCAGAAACTAAGATGAGCGAGGAACAGTTTCAGCAAGCATTCTTGACTATGCAGCAGATGTTGGGAGAACTCTAAGAAGACAAGAAGGCGAGAGATGCAGCCTCTTCTTCAAAGACGTCGAAGAAGGGCAAAGGTAAAGGCAAGGCTGGTAAACCTCCTTCACCTCCATCATCTCCATCATCATCTTCTTCTTCTTCTTCTTTTAGTGTTGAATCTGAAACAGAAAAGAAACCTAAGAAAACATCTCTTTTAAAACTTGATGTAAAATTTGAGTTACCTATTTATGATGGCGAAATGAATCCTAAAAAGCTAGATAACTGGATTAAGCAGTTAGAAGTGTATTGTGGTATTCAGCACATTTCTGACGATAAAACAAAAATTCAGTTAGCTACACTTAAAATGGGGGGAATAGCTTTAATCTGGTGGGAAAGTAAAACTCAAATAGATGTAAAGCGAAAAGGAAAAGTCATCTCTTCATGGTCTAAGTTTTTAAAAGCTCTTAGGAAACAATTCTATCCTTTGGGATACATGCAGCGAGCTGTTATTGATTGGCATCATTTGAGGCAAGGTAAAGGGCAGAGTATTCAGGAGTTTACTCAGGAATTCAAAAAGAAAGCATTGCCACTTGGTATTTCATTCGATACACGTGAAACTTTATTAAAATACATCGGCAGTTTACATTCATATTTACAGCATACATTGTTGATGTTTAATCCTAATGATTTTGATGAAGTGTGTGTTCAAGCCATACATGTTGAATCAGGTGAGAGACCATTCAAGTTTTCACAGAAACCATCCAGGCAATTGGAAATCAAGGATTCCAAAGACAACAAGAAGAAGGGCAATCTGAAAGGAAAGAGATCAGCGACACCTCAGAAGGAAGGTGAAAGACCTACTTGTACTCATTGCCAGAGGACCGAACATGATGAGCCAAAATGTTGGAAACTTCACCCAGAACTCAAACCAAAGAAGTTCCAGAAGAAGAAAGGTGAAAAGAAGGCCAATACAGCAATCCAACAAGATTTGGGCTCCGACTCAGGTGATGAAGGTAAAATAACCGCAATGGTTTCAACAGGTAAAACTTTTGATACTGGTTCAAGTTCTAACACTTCTATACCTTCTTCAAACCGAAATCATCTAAATGAGGATAAAAGGGTTAAACTATTTCACATAAGGATAAATTCTAAGCACACAAAGATAGATACATTATTTGACAGTGGATCACAGGCAAATTTAATATCTGAAGATTTAGTTAAGACACTGGGTTTGGAGACACAATCATCCAAGACCATACCCTCTAGGTTGGTTGAATAAAGAGACTCAGATTAATGTCACAAAGCAATGTCGATTAAAATTTGCCATAACAAATCACTACATTGATGAAGTGGATTTAGATGTGATTCCAGCAAATATAAGTGGAGTAGTGCTAGGAAGTCCTTATCTCTATGATTGTGATGCAGTGTTTTATAGGAAAGAGCATAAATATCATCTTAAGAAAGATGGGATTGAATTTATTGTCAGGGCACATAAACTTAAAACACACTTGGATTTAGTTTCAGTTAATTAGATGAAGAGATTAATAAGTTCAAGTAAGAAATATGTACTTATGGTTATGAAAGAACAAAATAAGGATCGACATGATGTTTTTTTCAAGTTGTGAATCTCAGTTAAAGAATAGATTGGTTAAAGTGGTAGATCCTTTTCAAAATCTATTTAAAGAACCAAAAAATCTTCCTCCTAAAAGAGAAATACAACATGAAATACAATTAATGTCAGATGCCCCTCTTCCTAATATTGGAATGTATCGCCTATCAGTTATAGAGAACGAAGAAATACAGAAAAAAATACAAGAATTGGTTGAAAAAGGTTTTATTCGACCTAGTTCATCTCCATGTGCCTCACCCATAATTTTGGTTCCTAAGAAAGACAGGAAATGGAGAATGTGTGTCGACTTCAGGGCCTTAAACAAGATAACCATCAAAAACAGGTATCCTCTTCCCAGGATAGATGATTAACTTGATCAACTGAACAATGTTGTCTATTTCACAAAGTTAGATTTAAGAAGTGGGTATCATCAAATCCGCATAGCAGAAAATGACATCTGGAAGACTACATTCAAAACTAGACAAGGACTATTTGAATGGTTGGTAATGCCTTTTGGTTTGTGTAATGCACCACCAACATTCATGCGGGTAATGAATGATGTTTTCCGCCCATACATTGATAAATTTGTCATAATCTACTTAGATGACATTCTAATTTTCAGTTCCAGTATAGAAGAGCACGTTAAGCATGTTAAGCAGGTATTCAAAGTATTGCACAGAGAAAAATTGTACCTTAAACTTTCCAAATGTGAGTTTGGGAAAACTTCACTAAATTATCTTGGTTATATAGTTGGAGGTGGAAGTTTAAAAATAGATCTAGCTAAAATCAATGTGATTGTTAAGTGGCCAAGACCACAGAATGTGACTGAAGTTAGAAGTTTTTTTAGGTGCAATTCAGTATTGGAGAAAATTTATTGCTCAGTTTTCTTTGATTGCTTCACCGTTCCATGCTTTAACAGGTTCTAAAGTTCCCTTTCAGTGGGGAGGTAAACAACAAAAAGCTTTTGATACACTTAAGCAAAAAATAGTCACAACACCAATCTTAGCTTTACCAGATATTCAACAGCCATTTGAAATTGAAACAGATGCTAGTGGTTATGCAATGGGTGCAAGTCTTACTTCAAAAAGGGAAACCAATTTGTTTTCATTCAGAAACTTTTTCTAAGGCAGTAATGAATTATCCGACATATGATAAAGAACTATTTGCTTTGGTTGAAAGTGTTAAGAAGTGGAAACATTATTTAATGGGTAAGGAGACCATGAAGTCAAGGGTTCAAATCCCTTCTACCCAAAAGATGTGTATTTTAAATTAAAAATTCCATGCTAAAATTCGGATCATTTCTTTTTCTCAATATTCACTGGTAGCATACCATATCTCAATCGATTGACGTAATTTTTCCATTGCATGTACATTCCCAGATTTACTACCCAAGGATCTCATTCGTCATGAGGAGAAACGAAAATCTTTTTATCCTGGCAACCAATCGCACAAATCTTTTATCCCTGGCTTTAAGGGGAGGAAAAAATTAAAAAAAGGAGTGATTCACACAGATCATCAATCGCTTCAGCACCTACAGTCTCAAACTAAGTTGCAACAATCTCATCATTGCAGATGGATGGGATTTCTTCAACAATTTTAGTTAGTAATTAAGTACAAGAAAGGTGTCACAAACAAAGTCGATGATATGTTATCTAGACCATCTTTGAATGCTTCAGTAGTACTACATAGTAGTTCTTTAAAGCATGAAAGTTATATAGAACAATATAGTACGGATGTTGATTTCAAAGATATTATGAATCACTAATTCATGGTGCTCAGGTGGAAGAAATCAATTATCATGTTCATGACAGGTTGTTATATCATCTGGGTAAGTTATGCATACCACAGACAAAAAGAGCACATGTTGTCCGAGAAGCACATTCTTCTCGCATTTAAGGACATTTTGGAGTAAGAAAAACAATGGCACAAGTTCAAAGGTATTGTTAATGGCCTCATATGTATGAAATTGTTGCTAAATACATTAAAGGATGTGTGATGTGTTCGACCAGCAAACCAGGCAACCGAAAGATCAGTTTATACATGCCACTTCCAGTTCCTTTGCAACCATGGGACAGTATTTCCATGGATTTTGTTGGAGAACTTCCTATGTCCAGGAGAGGGCATGATTACCTGTATGTTATGGTTGACAGATTCAGCAAGATGTGTATTCTTGTTCCATGCAAAAAGCAAGTGACAGCTGAACAGACTGCAAAGATGTTCTTCGATCAGGTATGGGTTCATTTTGGGTTACCTACTTCCATTATTTCTAATCGAGACACACGTTTTGTAGGAGAAGAAGAGCACAGCATTTCATCCACAAACCAAAGGACAAACTGAAGTGGTGAACAGGACAATGTTACATATTCTCCGAGGTTATTGTAGTGAACATCCTAAGTAGTGAAATGAATCTTTATCTTATGTGCAGCATGCTTACAACCGAGCCTTACATTCGTCAACTAGTCGATCGCCATTTGAAACATGTTTTGGGTATCTACCGAAGTCACCAATGGATTTCATGTTTGGTGAAGAGGATAAAGTGGGTGAACATGATGATGTGAACAAAGCAGTTAAGTTCATTCAACGAATACAACAAATACATGCAGCAATGCAGGATCAGTTAGAGAAGAGTCAGGCCAAGTATAAAATGCGCCATGACAAGCATCGAGTCGATCATCATTTTCAGGTCGGCGATCAGGTATGGTTGTATATCAGTAAAGATAGGTTGAAAGGAGAAAGTAAGAAACTGAAACCTATCAGGTATGGCCCTTTCAAGATTATGGAAAAGATTGGAAATAATGCATTTCGATTAAAGTCACCTCCTTACATGCGAATTTACTCTGTTGTAAATGTGGAAAATCTGAAATTGTATGAACCTCTGATGATCATGGATCCCGAGGAAGATACACAGATTCTGACTATTGATGATTTGGCACCTGAGTATATGAATGAGTTGTAGGAAGATATCATCTTGGACAGAAAGACTCGATCTTCAAGGTGTGGAGATGTTGAATATCTTCGAGTAGGACTCAAGGGCATGAATCCGAGCAAGGCAAGGTGGATGGAAATCAGGAAAGTGAGGGAACTCTACCCTCACCTGATATCTGCTTAAAATCAAACTTTTGTGGTCCAAAAGCTTTCAAGTGGAGAGGACTGATCCAGGAGGATATCGTAAGATCAGTTGGATAGGTTCAGTTCATCGTCAACATCGTTCTGTCGCCATCAGTGATGTGGTCATTGGGTTTAATGTCACATAGTGATAATTTGTTATAAAAGGGTTTTGGTAACTTGATGTTCCAAGTCATGGAAAACTTGTATGCAAAACATTTTATTAAAAACAAAAAGACCTAAGGTAGACACCTTAGTCTACATACCTAAACCCATTATTCAAAAAATGTATTAAAATGCATAAACCCTATGTTATACCCCTCTCGGTGTTAAATTGGCAACTAGGGCCAAACTCCATGTGGGTCAGCTTATCTATGGCAGCTGATATTTTTATTGGATCCCTCTCGTCGAGAGGTGTAAGATTGATCCAAAGATCATCCGATTCTGATATGTATTTATGGAGATATGAATTTATTTAGATTATGGTTTTATTATCTAGCCCACTAGCTCTTGAGTAGGCTCAGAAGCCCAATAGTCACATCTATTCATCACTTACGTTTTAGTATAAATTGGCAAGGGCTTGAAGCCATTTCACACACACAAAAAAAAAAAATCTTGAGTGATCTCCTCCTCTCCACGTCTTGGGTTTTTGGAGAAGGAGGGAGACACCAAGAATAATACGTTGGCCTTATGATGATGCCCTACCACCGCAGTCATGAAGATCTATCACGCTGATCATGGAGATGCATAAGCGCAGCTAATGGAAGAAGTTTCAACGTTGTAGAGTCTAACCCTCAACACAGTGAAATGGAGCTTCTGTACGAAACCCTAAAGGGACTAATATACGCAACACAAATCCGCAACACAAGGAGTAATATACGCAGCACAAGGAGAAATATATGCAACACAAATACGCACACCTGGAGACACAAAGCTAATAAATATGTTCATATAATACGCTGTTCTTGGAAGACCTAGTCGCAGTCATAATGCAATACATACATACATATATACATACATACATATATATATATATATATATATATATATATATATATATATATAATGAAACACTATCATATAATAAGACACGCAGGTCTGGCAGTGTAACGTGGACACATATATACCCATCATCAAAGACCTAACACGCGGGTCTGGCAGCGCTACGTGGACATATATATACGCATAAACAAAAGATCTAACACACATTTCTGGCAGTGTAGTGGAAACATATACATACGCATCAACAGAAGATATTACATATGGATTTCAAGTTGATATTACAGTCGAGATATATATATACGCTGGGCATAGAAACGTTGGTCATAGGAATATATATGCTGGGCATAAATAATTGAAAGACAATATATATTGGAACGTAGGTAATATAATGCCACACAATATATATTAGAAAGCAGTCACATACATGCATGTAAACCGAGTCATTGGAACGCGGTCTTCTACATGGAACGCAGTCATTGATAAGCTGTGCAGTCATATATACACTGCAGTCATGGATACACTGGGCAGTCAAGGCTCACAGGTAAGAAGGAATACGTTGTTCATCATGGAGTCACATAGGTGTCATATATATATATATATATGGAGTGCAGTCAGGACAGCAAGTGTAAGGAATATGCTGTCCAATTCAACATATGGGATGTAGTCATATCCCTGAGCAAACCCTATATGGAAATAATATAGCCTAGCTGCTTTGCTAGCTGCAAGCCATAGCAAGCAGCTAAGGTTGATATGTATATGACCTCCATCATGGAGCAACAAAAGGGTATTATGAGCAGCATGATGAGCTGCATGATGAGCTGCATAATGGGCAGTAGTATGAGCAGCATGATGAGCTGCATAATGGGCAGTAGTATGAGCAGCATGATGAGCTGCATAATGGGCAGTGGTATGAGCAAGCAGCTAAGGCTGATATCAACAGAGGCAAATTGTTGCATGATGAAGCAACGAGAAGGCAGAGACAGCAACATGGTGAGCAGCTCTATGAGATCATGTGCATGGGTACATTAGCAGGGGCAGCATCATGATGATGATGCTCATTAGTTTGAGCACATTATTGAGGATAAGATCATGGACATGGGCAGCAGCATGGTGCAGTATGCAGTGGTGCAACTAGAGGACCAAATGCAGCACGATGATAGGTATTAGTTGAAGTAGAATGTCTTCAACTAATCTCATCGTTATAGCAGATGATGTATGCTTAGATCTAGACAAGTCAAAGTGTTGACTTTTGTTGTAAATGTACTATCTCTCTCTCTCTCTTTCTCTGCTGAACTTTGAAGATAAAAGAAGATTTGATCAGAGGGGTTTCCCCACACATTGTGGGGTTTGTCACTGGCTTGCGCCGCATCTTGTGTCCTCTTGTCTTGGCTTGTCTTCTACGATTTATATTCATGTTCTATCTGCAGTTTACTTTATGCTGATGTGATTGCTAATATGGAAAAAGAAATTAAATAAATTGCTCTTGCATAGAACATACCTAAAAATTAACACTTGGCCTATATAACACATTGCAAAAACATTGTAATACAACCCACAGTCTTGACTCTTAACCACAGCGAAACCGCACGGGAGAATACCACGCGGGAGAAGACCATGGGGACTGTAACCATGTGAACAAGCGAAGTGTTATGGTTAACTAAGCAGAGTTCAGACGGCAGCAGCTACCATGGCGGGTTGTGACATGTGAACAAGCAGACAGTAACCGCACAGTTTAGTAACCACAGCAACTAAACCGTGCAGGAAATGAAAACTGTCAGGCAAAGAATGTACCATGTGAGCAGCGTTTGTTACCACATCATTAGGGATAGCCACCAGGTGTCTGACAGTGGTTAGACCCTACTGTTCACATGCTAACAGTTAACTCCCACTGCACTTTACCCTGATCGCCAGCAGTTTTGCATTAATCCAAAGTCCGATTTGGGTTTTAGTTACAGTTTGTTCTAAAAATTAATTAAAGGACCATGTATGTGATCCCTAGGTGGCAAACAGTGACAAGACCGAGGACATGAGAACATAAATGCAGCTCCTACTTTCAGTGTTCATGACAATCTTGGCTAGGAAGACCTCGGATGTATCTAGAACCCTTTAAAAGCAGATTCTGGAGGATATAGGCTGTTTTGTTTGCAATGTAACAGGAGCATTGGGAGTCGGAATTGGGAACCGTGACAAGCATTGGAAAGTTGGTTCAGAGAGCTTTCTTATGACAGTGACCAAAAGTGCCTGCGTGCACATTCAGTTTGGTCAATTTGCTGTGTAATCAACCTTTTTGGAAGCAATCCTAATAAAGCGGTCGCCCATCTTGTAGTCCATCAAGGACAAACTCCGTAATCAATCTTGTTGTCTGGTATCGCTGTGTATTTGTTGTTTTCACTTCTATTTTGCATCTTACTTATGATTTATCAATTGTCGTAAAGCCTTTATTTTCAAGCAATTTTCACGGTTTCAACACTTTAAGTTAACAATTATTTCACAGTTGGCATAATCAATTCTACTTCAGTTTTAACATATGATCATTTCAGATCACAAACCTAGCAAAGTTTGATCTTACCATGTATAACACCCCTTCCTAGTGAGACCAACGTCATATATCAACACACCAAGTCACCTAGAAACATCAACAACATCATGAAACATCTACTTCTTAACATCGTCCTTTATCGCCTTGGGGTCCTAGAACCATCATCCATTTCCAAGATAAGCAGTTATACCAAACCACAACTTAGTGAGATAGTATGCTCCACAACCATCCATATGTGCAACCAAGGGGTGATCAACAAGGGAAGCACATGTGAAAAGACCACCAAGAAACAAGCACAATCATATAACCAAGGATAAGTGAGACCCCCCAAGCCAAAGAACTCCAAGGAACCAGCATCAAATCTCCATCAATGTGATAAAAATCACAAATTCAGGCCTCATACAATATGAGATGTAACACTAATGAAATAAATTGTAAAAAAAACCAATATCTAATTTTTCAAATGATGTTATGTCAAGAAAATACAACTTTAATCTAGCAAGGATCTATCTTACTCTTAACCCTTGATCTATTAAGTTCTAAGAATAATTAAATAAGGCAAGGTACCATTTTCTAGGCCCTAGATACATAGATCCCTGGAGCCACCTACATATGCCCAGGATCTGTTTCTGAAATGGATCCCGTCCAATGGTAAATGTTTCCTTGCAAATCTGAAACGGATCCTGCAAAAGTTTGACCATGGATCCAGTCAAAATATAGTTTTTTAATGGAAAAGAATCCACTTTCTGTTGAAACCCTAAAATCCTAAACCCCATTCCTAGTCTATACGAAATCTTAAACCCCATGCCTAGTTCAATAAAGCTACAGGTAGGTCATTGGTACTTGATTCATATATTCTCCATTTCTTCTTGTTGTTTTTGAGAGTCTTTTCTCTTTATAAACTCAAATTATTTGTTTTTTGTTGTTAGTTGTCTGTTCTGAGAATTAAATTCAAGTTTTGTCATCTCTAGATGGCAACTCACTGTTGTCTTGTGCTACCTGGGAAATACCATGCCATGCAAATGCTCAAGGGTTCATTTCCCATCCTTAACTACAACAAACCTTAATATATTTTTATAAAGGCAACATTTATAGCTAATAGGCGAGCAATCTACAAATGTTAAAGATTTGAACAGAAAGTATCACCAAGAGAAATTAGCATCTGTTGCAGCTGTCTCACCATGTTCAGATACGCTATAGATATGTTTCTTTACATTATAAAAATATATTGATATTTTTTGCACTCGTTGTTTCCCTACTGTATCTGATCCAGTGTTTTCAAAAATGTAGTAGATCCATATCTGTATCGGTGTCCTGGTAACTACTTCTTTGGTAACATAGCCCAGGAAAAACTCACAGGCACTTTTCCTCATTACGAGGATGGTACACAGGGTAAACCCTAGATTCCTCAAGGAAAAATGCCAAGTCAACAACAACAGCGCTCAAAGTCGTTACAACAATATACTCATTATGAGCTCAATATGCCATTTCAAAGAATAGAACTAGGGTGGGAAGGATAACATTCCATCCCACAACTACTCGAGCTAGACCCAATTGACACATATTCTAGTAAGTTGGATTACGATAGATTGTTTTATAAAATACAGGAAAAAAATACTTATTTTACTTGTTTTCCTGACCAGGGTTGCAGGGGAGCGCGCCTCCCCCCCCCCTTCACACCCTCGCTCCCAATTCGCGCTCCGGGCAGGAGCGACTCGGAAGCTAGTTGGGAGCGTGTTCCCAGGCAAAAAAAAAGCTCCCTGGTTTTTCAGGAGCATTTAGTCTTTTTTGCAAAAAAAAATTGCAGTAATATTCCAAATGCAATTTTTTTCAAAGAAATAACTAAGTTTTGAGTGGGGTAATCGAATGATCAAGCCTATGGCCCTAGTATTGATATGTGATTCATGTTAATGTTAGATTCTTAAAGTAAAAAGTATATTCTCCTTAATCTTCATTTTCGTCCTTTTACTTAAATTTTAATCTTCATTTTCGTCCTTTTACTTAAATTTTAATCTTCATTTTCATCCTTTTACTTAAATTTTTAACATTACCATGAAATGACTCAAGATGTTTGAGAGTGGTTCCGACCTCATTGGATTTTATCTGGAGAAAGTAGAATTTTAGGTTTCATTCAAAATCCAACAGACTTAACAGTTTTTCAAGACTGAGGGGATTGCAATGTTTCCATTGGATTTTGTCATGTATTAGGCTATGGAACTCATATTTAATCAAGAGCACCAATCCCTCTATGTACCTTGATGTTAGTGACATTGGTTGTCGAACTCCTCTATCATGACCCTCCTAAAAATGTACGCATCACTCAAACAAAATCTTGACTTGACATGCTATGTTTTTTCTATCTTATGTTAATGCTTAGAGGGTGATATTAATGACAAAGATCCCTATACAGATCCAAAGGTAATGACAAAGATACCTCTGGATATTAATGCTTAGAGGGTGATATTAATGACAAAGATCCTGTTTTTCCAACAAGACTAAAAAATTAAACTTTTCTCGTGGCAGCAAGAGGCCCAAGCATTAGCAATAGATAATAGATTTACTTGTCTTTTCTAGTTTCTAGTAGTTTTTATAACTATTGACTCTTTCGTATTTATTATGATATTTTTTGTAAACAATATATGACAATTTAAATTTGAAGTTTGAGCAATTATAACTCATTAGTAATGAATTTTGAATATGATGCTTCCTGAAAGTTGAAAGTTGTTTCATTTCATTTCATTTTGTAACATTTCATTTCATGTTAGATATTATTTGTTGTAATGGTTACACTTAGCTTACAAGTACAACTTTGGTGATCAATGATGATAAATGTTATATATTGAATTTTGAAAGCTGAAACTTTAAGATTGATGAATCATGAGACTCAATATGTTGTATGTTACTATGTTACTAACTTGTGGATGTGGTTGATGAAGATTATAACTTCTAGATGATTGGTTAATTATGGCTCAATCTATGTTTTTTTATGTTTTTATATCTAATTCATCATTATAAATGCTTTTGTTGACATTTATGCATCAAAATATAAAAAATAAAAATATATATATTATATATAAAAAATGCTCCTGGAATCACTCCCAAATAGGGAGCTTCTGAAAAAGTCACTCCCGCTCCCAAGTAACCTTGTTCCTGACACCATTTCGCAGCAGACCGATCGTCTATGGCAATTTGTACTATGCACTATCATCTATGTACTTTCAGCTTCTTCTTGTTTCTTTTTTTTTCTCAAGTCAATACCCAAATTTTCTCTTGAATCCATGTCATTCTCCAACCTAAGTATGGGAACCTTGTTTTGTTAAAACTTGAAATAGGTAACTAGGTTCAGTTTTCACAAATACGATACGTACTCTTGATTCTTGTATGTTGTAAAAACAAAGAAAATTATTATTATTATTATTATTATTATTGTAGCTCAATGTCATTTTATTTGTAGATCAAGCACCCATTGAGTGCTTCTAGGGTTTGTCATAGAGTTAAAAAGTCAATTGAGTCATTGCCATATATGAAAGACCCCATTGAGCATGTTGTATCATGTAAAGAAACTTTATGTAAGTCAATTTGACTCATAAAGACCCTCCAAGATCTAGTCAACCTACAAAAGACAAGTCGACCTACAAAGCAGTGAAGTCGGCCTCCTGGACATATCAAGTCAGCCTATTGAGGACCTCCAAGAAGCCTATAAATAAGGGGCACTTGACCTCATTTGGGTGAAGATATCAAGTTCGATCAAGGAGAAAAGGGGAGACCTAGAAGGAGTGAAGAAGAAGAGAATACGAGGAGAAAAGTCATAAGTTTTGAAGCTTGTTTTGGGTTACATAATTCCACATGTGAGAAGATTTGAAGGTACATATTGCAGTCACAAATCCGAAATTTCAGATCTCTATTCAAGCCGAATTTTGCTGTCATAAAATTCTAGTATGCAAGCCAAATTGCCAATATAGAAGAACTAATCCCAGCAAAGGAGAAAGGAGACAGAATTCACCATCATTTTCTCATACAGGCCAAATTAGGGCTTCTGCAGTAGAGGCCGAGAATTGCAGACCTGAAGCAGCCAAAATTCTGAAGAGAGGCCCAAATCTGAAGTATTGGAGCAAGTTTGACTGGCACTGACTTTGTGGAAGAGAAGCTCATCAAAGAAGTTGACTTGGTCTTGGAGGGGTCTTTGTCAAGGGTGTTAAGTCTTGGAGTTCGTCATTTGAAGATTCTATAAGAAGAGAAGAATTCTTGTGGGTTTTCCTCTCAAGAGGAAAAGGTTTTGGCCCTGGCTAGCAGCCTACATTTTGTGTCCTCTTGTCTCATTGGTCTTCATTGTTTGGTAGCTGTTTGATGATATAAGAATACTATAATAATCAAGATAAGAAGAAGTGAACTACAAATACATCAAATTAAGTAAAAGGACATCACAAACAGTTATCAAAGTAAGATAAATCACCCTAATCTAGCTGCCCTTGATTTCTCAACATGTTTTCCACTTGCTATGGTGAAAGGCATATGCCAAAAAGTTTGAAAATTTGCCCAAAGAAAAAGGTCACCAAATTTGACAAATTCTGGAGTTTGAACTCAAATAGCCATTCAAAGTCCAGCTCATCTGATTGCCCTAAGAAAAGATTGTGAAAAATTAGGTGTAAGAAATAGCTCTCATGCACAATCCCTACTTACGAGAAAAGCTATTATTGTAATGATGGTTTAACATATACTCTTTGGAAGGATGATAATCGAACCTCTTTTAGTGATATAATATAACGACCAGATCCTTCGAAACAAAACAGAAGAAATTTTAGTTATTTTTTTAAAGCCCAGTGAAAGAAAAACACTCATATATATGACAAACCCTGAAAAGTCGAAAAGAAAATGCATACTATGATCAACCTACCCTTGAATGTATTTTGCTTTAGTGTCTTTGAATCCATGTTGATTTAGTGCCTTGTAACCCTGGAGTCACATTTAAATGAACCCCAATCACTATGGGTAGGGTCTGCCAAATGGCACTACAAGCCTGCATTTCTTAATGACAGATGGCACTCCAAGCCTGCACTTCTTCATGGTAGGGAAAAGTGAATTTATGCGCTTTTACTATTCCTCTCCCATATAAGGTTGTCATTTGAAGAGCGTTCCGCGTTGCCAGGGCAGCAACATTGCGAGTGGGCAGCCTACAACGATTATAATTTCGCAAGCAGACAGTGTGGTCTCGTGAACTTGGACGGCTAAATTGCACAGATTATGTAGCATCATGGACACAATTCTATGGAGAACATCAATATATAACAAAGCAATATCGAAATTCTCAGAAGTGTTTCATGCTAAAGAAGCTTATGTTAGCAATCGTTTCAGACTAGCATTTCAAACCATTGTCTACAAAAGTATACGTTTTGAGTATGTTGGGTTTTGTAAGCATACATACCACTGACATAGAGCTTGGGGGCAATCTTCTTCTTCCTAGGAGGAGGAGGAGGAGAAGGGAGGCATGCAACGCATGAAGAAGAACGCCTGTTCAATACACCACCACGCCAACATCTGGATCTTTCAACCAAATATTTAGTGCGCTCAGGTGATATTAAGGGAAAAGCAAGCAGATGAGATGACCGTTCAAAGGGCAGCCCCACAGATGAAGGATGAGGAGTATTGAAACATATGTGAGCAATTCCAGTACCAGTGAGCAAAGCCATACGACACCACACCAAGAGATGCAAGGCAGGCCACTGTATGCCCAGGCGTTGTACCTACAAATGGATAGGAACGCTGTGATAATCCCACCCACAATAACATTTAAATTATTGAAATAGAAATATACGGGTTTAAACCATATCGAGAGTATATGTATTGATACAAAATAAAATATGATCAGCTCAACCTTTTTTGTATTTGTAAATTATGTTTGTAATTGAAGCTCATCAAAATTGGGTAACGTTTAGTTTGAGGTTCTGCGCTGGTTAGTCCCCGCCCCTTGGAGTGTGCTAAGTTTTCCTACAGGGTTTTATCATCTGGCGTAGGTAGGGAAGGGAAGGGAATTAGGAAAAAAAAATTGGCCCATGTTTGATAAAATTTTAAAAAATATTTTTGAAATAGAGTATTTTCAAAAATATTTTTAAAGTAGAGTATTTTTTAAATGGAAAAAAATATGGAGGGCAAGGTGAGATAAATATGGAAAATTAGCTAAGGAAATTAGGAAAAAAAAATATATATATATATATATTGGCATATGTTTGATAAAATTTTAAAATAATATTTTCAAAATAGAGTATTTTCAAACTAGACTATTTTCTAAATGGAAAAAAAATATGGAAGGTGAGATAAATATAAAAAATTAGAAATTTGTTATAGTTTATTTTGTTGAATCAAGGAGGTAAAAGATTGATGTGGTGTTTGGGATAGTAGTTAGTTTTTATTGTATCTCAACACTTTTGTATTGCGTGGGAGGTTAAATGTGTTTATTGTTCTTGATCCAGGTGGATTTTGGTGGCCACCTACTACATCCACTTGGACCCCCACCATTGTTTCTTTCAGCTTTTCAGTTTCCTTAATTGTAGCACAGTTTACTATTTTTAGTAGTTTTTCGGATCGTGAACTTCCGGAGCCGTTTTGAGGCCCTAAACGACGTTTTTGGGGAAAACTGAGAGCAATATAGGTCCATGGACTGATGTTGCTCCTCCCAAAGTTGTAGTTCTCGGATAGATCTTTCTAACTAAATATTGTGCGTGTCAAACGAAGATCCAGAAGGAGGAGCCTGAAGATTCAGAGGAGGAGGAGGGTCTCTTCCACTCCCAAATGTGGGTAACGGGCTCCCCGCTACAGTTCATTGTCGGCAGTGGGAGCCAAAAGAACCTCATTTCGGCAGAGGTCGTGTAGCGGCTGGGCTTACCGACCACAGCACATCCACAACCGTACACCATCGAGTGGCTTCACCAAGGACGTGATCTTCATGTGAGCCAGCAGTGTCGCCTTCCATACAACATCAAGCCCTTCACGAATGAGGTATTGTGTGACATTGCTCCCCTTGAAGTTTGTGATGTATTACTAGAATAACCATACTTTTGGAAGTGACATGTTGTGTATGAATCAAGGCACTGTGTTGTTATTGTTACTTTGGGAACTAAGTTGTACAGGATACCAGAGGTAGCACCACCTACCACCATCTCTTTGATTACTGCAAAACAATGCAGTAAGCTCGTTCCCAAAACCGGGAAAAAAAATTTCCTGATGACACGCCCTCAAGGAAAGAAGAAGACGGTGGCCACGACCTCCAGACAAGGCCCCTCCACACGACAACTACGAATGAACAACGTCATGGAGGAGTACGAGGACATCTTCACCTCCCCCGCAGGGGTTCCTCTGCACTGTTAGGTCAAGCACTCCAATCTGACCCCAGGTGTGCCGCTGCCCAATGGACCAATCTCTCGGCACTCCATTCTGGAGAACAATGAAATCAAGAGGCAGATTCACGAGCTGTTATAGAAAGGTCACATACGTCCAAGTTCATCGCCCTATGGGAGCCCGATCATGTTGGTACAGAAGAAGGATGGGACTTGGAGACTCTGTATCGACTATCGGGCGCTGAACAAGATCACTGTCCGTAATAGGTACCCGATCCCACGAATTGATGACCTCTTGGACCAACTGAAGGGGGCAAAATATTTCAGCAAGATCGATTTGAAGTCAGAATATCACCAGGTACCAATCAAACTCTCTGATGTGTTGAAGACTGCCTTCAAAGCCAAGGAGGGCCTATTCGAATGGTTGGTGATACCTTTCGGATTGACGAATGCTCCTGCAACCTTCACGAAGCTAATGGATGACATCTTGCGGCCATTCACCAACTCATTTGCAGTGGTATACTTGGATGACATCCTAATCTTCAGCAAGAGTTGGGAAGAGCACCTCCACCACATTCGACAGGTTCTCCAAACATTGCGGCAACACAATTTATGTGCCAATGGGGAGAAATGCACCTTTGGCATGACCCAAGTTCGGTATCTGGGATACATTATTGATGAACAAGGGGTGCATGTGGATCCATCCAAGATCCAAGTCATTCGAGATTGGCCATCTCCAAATGACAGAGCTACGTAGTTTTCTAGGTCTTGCCAACTTCTACCATAGGTTCGTGTTGGGATTTTCTCATATCACTTGGCCCTTGAGTCAAGTCACCAAGGGAGGAGCGAAAGAAAAATTCTTTTGGTCTGAATCTCAATGGAGGGCATTCACGGAGTTGAAAGATCACCTTTGCACGGCACCCGTGCTCGCATTACCAGACTTGCAACAACCGTTTGAGGTCGAGACAGATGCCTCTGACTATGCTATTAGGACAGTCCTTACTCAACACGGGCATCCAGTGGCATATCACAGTGAGACACTTTCAGACACAGTCCGGAAGTATCCCACTTATGACAAAGAGATGTATTCCATTGTGCAAGGCTACCGACAATGGAAGCATTACATTTTGGGGAAGAAACAATCATCCACACAGACCACAACCCTGCAATTCATCATGACCAAAGAAATTGCAGATGATCGCCATCAGAAGTGGTCCAAAATACACAACAGTTCCATTTGAATATCAAGTATAAGAAGGGTAGCACCAATAATGTTGCAGATTGCCTCAGTCGACCACCGATCATGGCGTTAACCACTGTGCTCAACTCTTGTGGGCACGAGACTTCTTATTGACCACTTCTCTACAAAAGCGACCCAGAATTCAGCCACACATACCAGACACTCTTGGAAGGTCAACATGTTCCAGATTTTCACCTCCAAGATGCCCTGTTATGCCACCTGGGTCACCTTTGTGTTCCTTCAAGCGAGTGTGCCAAGATGAATTGGGAAGCACACTATAGTCGACTTGTTGGACATTTTGGGGTTGAGAAAATGGTGGTTGTACTGCAGAAGTATTTATATTGGTCGAATCTTCGACATGATGTCGAGAAGTACATCAAATCATGCACAGCCTGTGCCATTGCCAAACCAACCATCAAGAAGCAAGGCCTCTATACCCCACTGCCTACCCCTAGTCACCCTTGGGAATCCATCTCCATGGATTACATGTCAGGTCTTCCTTCCACTAAGCATGGAAGCGACTGTGTTTTTGTGGTCGTTGACAGGTTCTCGAAGATGGTCATTATGGCCGCCTGTAAGAAGAATATCACAGCATAAGCCACTGCTAAACTCTTCTTTGAACGAGTGTGGGTACACTTTGGGATCCCACAGTCTATCATCTCAGATTGGGATAGCAGGTTCCTCAGTACATTTTGGTCTAGTCTCTAGTCGATGCTTGACACCAAACTCACTAAGTCCACAGCCTTCCATCCTCAAACTGATGGCCAAATAGAGGTTGTCAACAGGATGATCGTAAACATTATGTGCATGTACAACTCAAAGCATCCACGCACATGGGATGAGAGCCTCCCCTATGTTCAACACAGCTACAACCAGGCTCTCCACAGCTCGATTGCCCACAGCCCTTTTTAGGTGGGCTTGGGATTCCAGCAACTATGTCCCATTGATGTGGCCATGCCAGTTGCAGCTACTCACGCAGATTCGGCTCATGTCCAGTCCAAAATAGATAAGACAAACAACTTCATTGAGCACATCCAACATATTCGCCAGCAGGTCCATGACATTTTGGGGAAATCAATTCCAAGTACAAACAACGACATGATCAACATTGGGTGCCACACAAGTTTCAGGTGGGCGACAAATTCTGGTTGCATTTACAAAAGGAACGCCTTATCGAAGCCTATCAAAAACTCAAACCACTCCAATATGGTCCTTACACTATTACTAAAGTTGTGGGAGACAATGCATTTGAGCTCAGCATTCCCCCATTCCTTGGCCTGCACCCAGTGTTCAATGTGGATCGCCTTCGGCCATACTTTCCACCATTACTAGACACATCCGACATTGCAAAACAACTCACACCCACAGAGCTAAATCCAAATTGCATGGAACAAGTTGCAACTAATCGGATCATGGACACACAGATCAAGCACACTCGCCAGAATAATATCCAATTGTATCGAGTTGTCAAAGCAGGCCAACTCCTTCACCAGGGCAAGTGGCTCACCAGGGACCAGGTTTAGCAGAAGTTTCCTCATCTCATGGAGGAACTCAATGCAATGGAGACCATTGCTTCCTAAGGGGGGAGGAATGATCTTGGTGGATATTGGTGGCCACTTACCAAGTCCACTTGGATCCCCACCATTGTTTCTTTCAGCTTTTTAGTTTCCTTAATTGTAGCACAATTTACTATTTTTAGCAGTTTTTCAAGTCTTGAACTTCCAAAGTCATTTTGAGGCCCTAAACGACGTTTTTTGGGAAAAATGGGAGCAACATGGGTCCATGGATTGATGTTTCTCTTCCCAAAGTTGTAGTTCTTAGATAGATCTTTCTAACGAGATATTGTGCGCGTCAAACAGAGATTGTATGCCAAAGTTACGACCCCGGGAAGTTAATGTACCAATTTACCTAAACGGGGCCCATAGTTTGGCATTTCATCTTCTAGGGTTAGGTTTTTGGATGTTTAGGGTTTTCCATTGTTTCTCAACAATAAATAAGCCTTCGAGCCTCATTGTAACGGAGTTCAGAGGCATGTAGCCGCCACATCTCTTCTCAGAGATAAGCTACCATCGCCCTAGCTGGTTTATTTCCATTTCTGTTTGTAAGCATATTTCAGTATTTTACATTAATGAAATGAAGTATTATTTCTGCTACATCTTTGTGTACATGGTTATCTCTGTATTTCATTGCATTCTTGTTTAAATCTGGATCAGTTCTAGTTTTCTTATTGTTACTTGCTAGGTTCATCTACAAGTGTCTTCTAAAGAAGTTCTTGAGAGGGGGCTTGGAGTGGTGAAAGGATGTTTGTCATTTGGTTTGTGCTTCATGGAGAGCTTTGTGTGTCTATTGTTTCATTCTCCTATTACTTGGGGCATAGTGCACCTATAATTAAATTTTGGAGGACTTAATGGAAGGGTGCACTATGAACTTAAGCTTGCAAGGGAGTGAATGTCAAGTTGAATGGGATTGTTGTGATTGCATCTCGATGGTTGTGTATTATTGTAGGTTATTGTGTGAGGCTTATTTAGTTTGTGCCTTGTGGTGAACTTTGTGTGTCCATTGTTGTGTTCTCTTGTTGCCTATAATGTATTGTGCCTATAAGTGTCTCAGAGGATTGCATGGGAGAGCTTAAGAGTGCACTTAAGCTTTTGCTTAGCGATGTTATCTTATATGCAAAGAAAACAAAAAATGAATTATGGTCACTACAATTCGGTCATTATGGATCACTATAGGTTATTTGCATGAGAGGTTGTATTGTTGTGGGTTCTCTCATGGGTGGCTTGTAGATAGTCATGTATTTGAGGTTTTTAAGGTTCTTGGTGGTTATGGCCTCCCCCTATTTATGGTGTTGGGCCAATGGTTTTGTCTCTAATTTCTTATGTTCTTGCCATTGTGACCTTCATGATTTTTTCCCTGTGTGTTTGCATGTGGCTCCTATACCTTTTTATTAGCAAGATTATTGGTTTTAGATGAGGAACATGGTAAGAATTTCTTACAATATTTCTTTAAATCCCATTATTTGGTACTTCATGTCATTTGATTGTGTCTTTATCATAGGGGTTGTTTGGATGGTTGTTGGGTTAGTTGTAGGTGCTCGTTGTGGGATTTTATGTTTGCACATGTGTTTTACAATGGTCCATTGGAGACATCTAGTGTGCATTTATTGATGTGTTTGTTGTTCTTTTGTGTGGGGTTTTGCATTCCATGTATTGGGTTACTATATAGGTGAGGCACTTTGTTGTGGTGTTCAAGTTGTCTTTATGTTTCAAAGAATATTATTGGACTTAATGTTTGCCCTATTTAGAGGTGACTTTCTTCCTAACAATTAGAAATTAGATGTGTCTTGAAAGTGTGGAGTTTGTTGAAAGTTACTTTATTGGTAGGAGCGACTTAAAGTTCATGAAAATGGGGTGCATAATTGTCTACCTACTTCTATCATGTTTTATTAAAAGTTAAGTTCAGCAAAAGGTCCCTTGCTTCACTTTTGCAAAAAGGGGGTGGCCATTGAATCCTATTTTATTTGTTGTCCTTTGAGATACTTCCAAATTGTAGTTAAAATGGGTTAAACTACTTGCTAAGTGGTGTGCTTGTCTTTCCTTTTCTTTTATTTTTTCTACTTGTATTTTCATGGTTTCTCTAACCATTACAACACTCATCATTCTGCCATAAGGGGAGTGTATTGAGATTTCACTTCTGTTGGTGCAATGTGATTATTTCATTTTTAGTAACTTGTTGACATGGATTTGGGTTTGATACCTAGCCTAGGGTTAAATATTAGAATATGCATTCTTAGCTTCTCTGAGTTTTAACTTGAAAGAGGAAAAAAAGAAGAAGATGGTGGCCATTGAATCATACATTGTCATGTGTTGCTTAAGATATTTACCAAAGTTAGTTGGAATAAATTAAAATTTTCATTACTTCACTTTAAAAAACGGGTGGTGGGTTTTATGACTCAAACTCTCACCTAAGGGGAAAATTCTTAACCTCAACAAGAGGGCCAAGAGACAACTCTAAGGCAAGCCACCCACTATCACCTCGGTGGCCTTGCCTCTCACTTTAAGGGTAAGGATAAGGGTTCCTAAGTTAACGAGGGTGCTCCTGCAATATCCCTATTATATAATTGACTTAATTTCTAGAAATTTAAATTCAATAAATTCACTATAAATTTTTGCCAGAACATTCAACAATAAAGTGCAAACATCATTTCATAAATTATAGAGAAAAATATTGCAAGCTCCAACTATTTTATTTATAAATTGGAAGGAAAATACATCAATTAATATGGAAGGAAACCTAGTGGGGATATTTCAAAAACCCTTGTCTTGACTCCTTAGCTCTACAACTTGTCCTCCATGCAATATTCAAACCTCCTAGAAATTGCAACCAAACCCTAACTCATCAGCCTTCCTAAACAATGTAATTTCATCCCTCAATTTAGTCCTCTGAGAGATAGTGATTTCGACTCTATTGGTTAATTGATTTTGATTCACTGGAAATTTTATCTTTACAATTCAATCCTTAGGAACCCACATATTGATCTTCCACAAGATAGGAAACTCGACTCTCCATTTGCAATTCATTTCGACCACCTTCAAACTATCATTTTGGCCCACTAAAGTATTAATTCGGCTTCCAACTTGTACCAAAAACTCAACCCCTACAACATAAGAAAAACTCGACACAGTGACACCAAAAATTCAGCCTCTAACATGAAGAGAAACTCAACCCTACAACTCCATAAATTTGGCCCTCTGTCAAATATGCAATTCAACCCTTGTGCAACTGGAAATTTGGCCTTTCTGTGTAGATAGATCAATCTCCTTTGGGACTACTAATTCGGCCTCCTTGGAATACCAATTTGATGCCTTCTAATGATAATAATTTTATTGATTAGCTAATCTAGCCCAGCAACCACTGAAACCAACAACCATTAGCTAGGGTATGTATTTCAACACCGAAACTGGGAATACTTGACAGTTTCCCTCTCATAAGCTACTTGAGCTTTTTGTCAATTCACCAATCAAATCTCACATGACCTTTTTCCTCAAGTCTCCTTTTCTTTATAATTTTTCCCTCTCCAAAATACCATGGGTGGCAAAATAATACCATGGGTCACTTATTTTTCTAAAGTTACTTTAACACATTTTATTTAATTATTAAGATAATATCTACTAATAAATTTGTTGACCCCGTTTTTCTTTTCGATAACCTATAGGGATCATGGTAGGATATGACTTCATTTTTATTTGTTTTTGTGGATTAGAAAGGGACATTGTAGTCCTCCCTTCTTGAATTTGCTTGTCCTCAAGCAACTGTAAGCTGGGATGGTGTAAAACTTGTTCACCTCCTCATGTGGCATCTTCAATTGGTAGGCCCTTCCAATGCATTAAGCACTCCTTGATAATTTGACTCCTCAACTTCCTTTCTCTTGTATCCATGACCTCTTCTAGAATAAGGACCAATTGCCCCTCCCCATCTAATGGCGGAGGTTTTTCTATTACCTTACCCTGCTACCCAAGTACCTTTGTAATGCAAGATACTTGGAAGACATTGTAAATCTTACTCCCTTCCAATAGCTCCAGTTCATAAGCCACCTCCCCAATTTTTTGCGTCACCCTATAAGGCCCATAAAACTAAGGCTTTGATTCCTCAGAGCCACTTTTTTTTCAAGGAGGATTGCCTATATGGCTGAAGCCTCAGGAAGAAAAGGTCCCTCTCCTGGAAACTATGCTCCACCTTGTGACGATATGGACATATCTTTTGTTGATTTTGGGCCATCTGCAAGTTCTCTTTAAGGATTCTAAGAATATCCTAACTCTCTTGTAACCAATACCTTTCCTTTGGTGCCTTGTTGTCACCTAATTCCATCTCAATAAATGAGGGAGAATTATATCAATATAGTGCCTTAAAAGGAGTCATGCAAATGAACATATGATAAGTAGTGTTGTGGCAATATTCTCCCAAGTGCGACCACCTTATCCATGTCATTTGTTGACTAGCCACATAGTTCCTTAAATAAGCTTCCACCATTTGTTGATGATATTTGTCTCGTCATGTATTTGTGAATGGTAACTAGTGCTTGAGGCTAATTCTGTGTTGGCCAATCTAAATATCTCCTGCCAAAATGCACTAAGGAATTTGTTATCTCGGTTGCTGACAATATGTTTGGGAACACCATGCAATCTAAAGACCCCCTAAAAAAATGTCTCTGCTACCTGTGTTGTTGTGTAGTCGGGAGATATGGCCATGAAGTGTGCAAATTTGGTTAGTCTATCCACCACCATAAAGTTATAGTTTATCCCTTGCGCCTCTAGGAGCCCTATAATAAAATCCATCGAAATTCTTTCACATTTATGCTTTGGGATATGTAGGAGTTGAGAAATCCTATTGGATGGGTTTTTCCTAAAAAACAATTGGGTTGTTTATTTTCCATTCCATTTGCCATTCCAAACATCTTTTCTTAGCCATTTTTCCACATGTTGTCACCCATTCATTACCTTACTTACCCGAGTTTCCCATAAATGTGTCGTAATAAACCTAATAATCCTGAAGTAGTTAATTATTGTCAATTTCCTTTACTTTTAATGAGTTGGAAAAGATAATGCTTGATTTTAATAATGATGGTTTTGTCTAGCCAGTTCCTGTAACTCTTATGCAAGTATAGTAACCAACCAGCAAGTTGGCATATCTACACGATTCCAAGGAAAATTTCAAGACATGGGTTTTGTCTCTAGCACCAACAACATGGTTTTATGTCATTTACATCTCACCCAAGTTGGTTCTAGAAACTTCTAGGTAATGATTAACAATTTGGACAACTCGTGTCAAGCATAATTGAGTCATCAACTTAGAGCACGATTTTTGGTAAAATGGAGTAGAATTTGGAAAATCTAAAATGTGGATTTTGTTCAGGGCATCCCCAATTAGGTTATTCACGATAATTTCCTCTAAAAAGTGCACGAATTAGGAGATATTTGTGTTACTTTCAAAGGGTATTTTTTGGTTGCGACCATTGACTAGTTACACCCCAAACTGAGCAATAAGTTAGCCAAACACACCACATCAAGCTATTATCATTTGGTTCCATGCCAAATAAACCCTATGTGATCAAATCTTCAACTAAGAATACATAAAAGATAATCCTTTTTAAATTAATCATGATTTGGTAGACCATTTTTGGGGAAATTGGTTTCAATTCACCCCCGATCTTCCCTATATAAATTTATGAGTAAAAACCAGGTTGATGAGTTGTTTCATGTTTGTGGGATGATCCCATGAGGTGACCACTGGGATCAAGCTTTGTTGTGTTATTTCTAATGTAAATGTTATGGAGTTCTGAATACTAATGTTGATGCTCATTTTTTCTTAGTTGTTGTGTTAAATTTATTATGATTTAGTTTCTTAGAGAGGCAACATCATTGGTTGGCTTGGGGCCACCAACCTAGCACATTGCCCTCTTGTGTTTTTATTGTTCTAATGCTTAAGTTTGTATGGATATAACTTAGATTTGAGAGATCTTACTCTTCTTTGAGTGGAGTGTGTATGTATTTAGCATATCCAAGGTTAATGGTTGATATATGTGTGTCATTGCTATTTATATTTCTTTTTTGTTGGTTTGAATCATTGAATGTTATAATTGAGTGTGTGAAGATTGATATTAGGGCATATTTGACCTCTGGTTTAGATTAGATATGGAGCATTTAAATCTAATCTTGTTCCTTAGCTTACAACAATCAAATGAATGATCTCATTGTTTAAGAATGCATGCCTTGTATGATTCATTGTAGATCTAGGGTTGGGATTTACTATTGTGAGGTGCTCTGGTTAATACAAGACTATGTTACCTCTGGCAAGTAATAATGATGCATGTAGCTTAAGACATATAGTCCATGATCATCATTTACAATTTGCTAACGATATGTTAATGATATAAAGTCTTGTTTAAAGTAGATATGCGCACCTTGAATCATTTATATTTGTTGTATAAAATATTTTGAACCCCTCTATTTCTATATATTTTGATTAATGCATGGATTATGTATGCAGAGACTGCATATAACATTGTGAAATTTATATGAATTGAATGTTTGCACATATTGATACATGGGAGTGGTTAAAGGGTTGTGTGCAATTTGCACATAAGATCATTGTTTGTATTTGTTGTAAATTCATATTTAATAGCAAGAATCTGTGTAATATTTACAATGTTGAGTATGATGAAGCTTTGGATTTGAACTTCAAATAATATTAATGCTTCATTTCTTTCCTATAAGAAAGCAATCTATGCGTGATGTTATATAAAGGATAATTTGCGGATCTGACGTGTTTTGATGATGTGAAGCAGGGTTTGTTACAAACTATATGCATTTTACTTTGTCTACTTTATATCTAAATCGCCAATGATTGCTTAATAATGGTATAACCTCTAGGGGAACTTGTGATTAGTCACCCCTTCCTTTTAAAATTGTGTGACAACAATGCCACCTAGTTGATAGGAGTTGCTTGTTAAAACCTAGGTTTCCTTTCCTACAATGTGATTTTAGAACCCATAATGAGTTCCAAAGTCCTTTGTCCACCTAAAGACACGACGGAACAAAAGGTCAATCAATCCAAGAGGGTTTAGCACTAAGAACTCAGTGGTACCTTAGTTAGGATTTCATAATTGGTTGAGTGGAAGTTGTCGTTGAAGGTATTTTGATCATTGTAGTCCAGGAGACGACTCTCCGACGGGAACCAAGGTGATGCAATTTTTTATGTTGTTTTATGTGAAACTTTCTTAGGAAGTTATACAGATCCTTAGCATAGTAGGTCTATGTGGTTTCAATCCCTGCACAAATTGTGTAGTGTCTCTAAGTCTACAACCCTAGATTGACAAGTAAATGTTGAGTAATTGTTTTATCAAACATTCCACCAAACATTTTTATTTTGTTGTTGGGGATGCACTTGAGTGATAAGTCCTTAGTGATCTCAGTTATTTTCGATTAGATTCCTACCATTTAAGACTTAGAGGAGGAATGAAGGTAAGATGAGAGGTGAGAACCAGTAATACCATCTCAGGTGTGCCCCACAATACCTTGTCATGTTGGTCACTTAGTGTGGTTTGATTCAAGAAAACAAAGTCCTATTGAAGCTAACCGAGTCAAAATTATTAGGAGCTACCAGTCTGGTTTGCTTCTTTTACTTTTCCTACAAGTGAGTTTTATTTTTCCATCCTTCTGTGATTTTATTAGCAAACACAGTGTTGTTGAAGCTCACTAAGTCAGAATCGTCAAGAGTGAATAGTCTAGTTTGTTTCTTTTACCTTGTTATTCTCTTGTAATTTCTATGCAAAGTGTGTTTGATTCATCGAAAGGATAAGCTGATTCATGTCAACAAGGTCTTGATAGTGTGAGAGCCTCTAAGTACATGACAAATATCTCCTTGAATTTGTTCCCTTTCTTCATATTTTTTTATTCTTTAAAGTGTTTCCATCTTTATGGGGTTGTAAGAACCTCCCCTATATGGTAATACATTTGTTGATAGGATCTACCAACTGGTAGAAGAATGGTGCTAAAAAGACTTGAACGGAAATGTTACTCCAAGAGATCTTTTGAATCCTAAACCAAGGAATATTTGCATCTCAAGAAGAGTAAATCCTAATATCTATTAGGAACATAACTACATCTTAAAGAGAAAAAGAAGGGCAAGAGATTCATGAGCAATATCCAAAAGAAGAGCATATCAAGAAAAAGACCTAGGAGCATTTCTTAATCATCCTTTCCAGTCTCCCGAAAAAAATGAATAGACACAAGAAACAATAAATGGAGAGTACATACTGAAACCCGATATTGAGGATTTTCCCTATTACTTTCATCATATCCTTCATGCCTTCAAGAGAGCAATCATCAAGCCGTGGAACACCTGCATGACATGACAAAGGAGAACATGCCAATAGTTTTAATGAGTAAGAGGAGAAATAATGAGTGGATTACATTGAAGATTGGTTCCAAATAATCTTTGATATACAACATTACTCCATAACTCCACAACTCTTGGAACCCTATCAATTAAAGCAATCGATTCCTCATACTCTGGTATACCTTAGAGCCTACTTCTTAAATATGAGTGGGAAATTTAGTATTATATTATGCACATGACTTCATTGAAAGTATGCCTATACTTGAGAAGATGCTCTATTTTCAAGTAGTATAGGAGAATAAATAAATAAATAATGAAGATAAAAATAAGTCTAACTATGAAAGCTAGGAAACTGGCATAGTTAGACAAGGACTTTGCTTGAAAACTAGGTTATCAACAAGCAATGTCTCAATAATATTTGCATTATGTTGTTGATCCTATGTAAATTCTTCAAATTTTTGTATATTCTTGTGTTAGTTGATGTGGTATGCATTGAGGCCCTCCTGCTAACGAGTCTTAACCCATCAACATCACACATTATCTAGGTTCAAGGCTAGATACTTCTTCCAATACCTTGAGGCATGCATGCATCAATGGTAGGTTCTCTTGCTGATGATGGTGAGTGTAGTGGCCAATCTAGGGTGCTAGATTAGACTAGATTTATTATCGACCTGGGTAAGTAAACTTCGAGGCGTGTGCCTAAAATCTATAGGCATAAAGGATTCCTAACTAAGTGTTTATTGTGATAGGCGACAATACTTCTTTACAGAAGGTTGAGGTATGTTTCCTCTCACTTTAACACCTAGATTACCTAGATTATCTAACTATTCCAAAGATACAAAGTATAGCTAGACTGAGATTTGAATCCCCTTTCAAGGATGCTGTGCACAAAACTCTGACTAGTTCATACTGAAGCACTCATAAAGAAATCAAAAACACACTGAACTTTAAATACATAAACAAACAGAGTTTATGGAAATGCCTTAAAACATAACACTGGATCAAATCCCTTACAAGACCTGATTCAATGATCTAACGATGATATCTTTAAGCAAGCACCATAAATTCCATTTGTGAGAAATCGTAATCAAATGGATAAAATCATTAGCATGGAAATAACATCAATAGTATGCGTTCTATGTAAATTCAAGAGCTATGAAAATGACATTAAACGACATGCGTTCAAAAGCAATGGAAATGCGTTCTATGTAAATTCAAAAGCAATGAAAACAAAAGGCACAGTATACCAATCCACGCAGGGCCCGTCCACGTTTCAATGGTACACTGGAATGAGCTCAATAAATCGACAATATTAACGCATAGACAATGCTGGAGTGAAATCGTAATTGTATTCAAACACTGAGAGGTGCAATCACATATATGAATTCGGTTCTTCAAAACAATACACAGAGGTAATCATAACATGTCCCGAAAACAAAAACGATACAGAGTTTTTATCTGCCTTCCTATCTTGAATCGAATGCACATTCATTGAAGCGGATGTTCCTGCTTTTACAGTGGAATGATTTGCGGTCATTCTAAGATGAACTGGTTTCCAAAAAGACAAAACAATTTCCAAAAAGACAAAATGAAACCGGTTTAGAAACTATGGCTTTTACTGCCTTTGTAACCAAAAGGTTGGGGTTTGACCCAGCATTGACCGCCTAAGTAGGAGCTTTTGATTTGCTGTAAAATCAATTTTTATTCATGCTTGTGCATTCAGTAGCTCGTCCTTATCCACTACTTTGGCTTGCCTGTCATGCCATGTGTCAGATGATAAACCATTTACAGGATGTGATATCTTCCTGAGACCTTTTTGTTAAAAATTCCTAATTTCTAACATAAAAATTCATAAATTAACCTTAATGCAAACTAACAACTATAACGCTATTAACTAATCAATTTCAATGGATGTAAAGGGGTCTATGGAGGGAAAAGATAGGCAATTGATGATGTTTTTAGAAGAAAAAGAGGGTAATGGAATGGTACCAACAGTGAGAATACATCAATGTCCCCTTATTGTCAGATCTTGAAAGTGACTTGACCTTAACACATTTATTCATCCATAGCAAGATGTATTGGGTTGCCTTGACACTCATTGACATCATTGGTGAGTTGTCTCACATTGGTTAATGACATGCATTAATGGTCAGGAATCCAATGATCTCTTCCATGCTTGACTCCAACATATTCATTTGCATGGTAAAGTGTTGCACCACTCGTTCAGGATTTAGTGGGGATTTTGTAAAGTTTTCAGCAGTAGTTGCAGCCCTTTGTTTTGCAAATAAGGGGGGCATATTTTTAGCCTTCATTAGTTATCAACACCACATAGTTAGCTTTAGAGTTCAACAATCAAACAACCTTCATCAATTATCAACATTATAGAGTCATCATACATTAGCATGACACTATGCTTTGGATCAGTTTTAGATTCAGTTTTATCATCAACAATTATCAGCTTCACATACTCAGTGATTATATTTCATAATTTCAATAGTCGGCTTAATAAATTAGCATTGGTTTCAGTTCTCTATAGTGGATCAACTTAGTGACACAAAAGTCTTAAAATCAGCTTCATCATTAGCGTATATGGTAACTTGAAAAGGTGAAACCTAAGGTAAAGATCAACATGAAATTTTTTTATTTGTTGAAGTTTAGGAAATAATGTTAAGAGTTTACTATAGGCCTTCATTTGTTTCCAATCTACTTTTTCCCTCATGATCATGTGCTTACACTTGCAACATCTCCTTAAACCATTCTTTGTCTAGGATCCCCACACTTCCCTAAGCTTTATATTCTTGTTCTTATTTTCCTTTTGGATGCACAATTGGTAGTATCCATTCATAACAAGGCAAGACTAGAGGACCCAGAGGAATCATCTCCCCACCAGCTTTTGCAAGAAGTCACAACTCAACTCCTTGATGCAATAGAAGAAAAGATTCCAAAAATTTTAAGGGTGCTTGCAAACAAGAAAAATTCAATTTGAAGTGGTGAGGTGCTTGGTTGAGCTATGGGCCAAAAGGGACCTTATTCGACAGGCTTCCAAGAGTCAGCAAGCATATATTTTAGTTGTTGTTAGTATTTTTGAAAAAAGGAACTTGGAATCCTATGACGATCATGAAATTTCAAGGCAGTAAGAATGGGATTGCAAATGGGCTCTTCATGTTGTTGAAATTGACTCTAACTATAAATGAACAGTGATATCACTTTGGTTTTGCATGAAACATTGTTTCCGTTAGTTAATTGTGTGTCAGCATGCTGGGTGGACCAACAAAGAGCTATTTACTTTCCTGACAATATTTTCGTGTATATTTTAGGTAGAGGTTAACGGGGTCTCTTTTAGGACACATATCTACTTCAGTTCATACCCAAAGAGGCTTGTGGTAGTGATAAATTGGTTATTTTAAATGCATTGGAAATTGAATATCTACAATAATTGGGATGGTCATCATGTAATTTCATTTTCTCATGTCACAAGTGTTTAAGGGGTTGATGTTGGCATGTTGCATAGTGATTCCCTTGTTTGTAAATCGGGTTCTTGTTTGCCTTTATTTTAACTTCTCAGCATGAGAAGGCCATGATGTTATTATGACTGATGTCAACCTTAGTTGTCAACTACACTGTCCTAATGGCTCAAATTTTAATCTTTCTTGAAGAGTAATGTAGGAAGGCTTTACCATTCATGGAGTCAATGTCTTCCCTAATCACATCCTTATCGCAGAAATACCTATGAAATGTCCATAATCCTTGCATTATTGAACAACGACATAATACAATTATTTTTTAAACAACTAATTTCTTATGTTGTGTTTCCCTCTCCTTGTTCTCAGATCTTATTGTCAAATGCTCGAGGACAGCCGACCTATCACAATAAGATGACATTCCTTGTGTCATCAGGGATGATATTCCTATTGAGATTGTAAATCGTTTGTTGTAGAGATATAATTGGGAGGTTGCAATAAAGATGCCCATTGGAATCATCCCAATTGGTACAAGCAACGGTATGATCAAATATTTGATGGATGATGTTGATAAGCCTTATACTAATGCAAATGCAACATATACAATCATCGAAGGTCACAAGCGACAATTAGATGTGGCTATAGTTATGTAGGGTGAAGTAAGGTTTTTCGATGCTTTTATGCTTACTTGGGGTTTCATAGCTGATGTTGACATCGAATCAGAGAAATATTGAACGATGGGAAGCATGTGTCTTGCTTTGTATAGTTTATTGTATATATGGCCTTTACGTCATTACTATAGAAGTGTCTCCTTCATTCCTACTCTTGGATACGAAGGATATGGAGAACCTGTTTGTACTGGAAAGAGAAAACATGTGTTATCCATTTTGATTATTGGGCATTACATTTGTATCAAACCACATTTGTGTTACTCATGTCTTGTGCCTTACGATTTCTTTGCTTCTTGATAGGCCAGAGCTTCAATAAAGAGTCCAACACTACTACATGAGTCTTGGCCTACCTAAGCATTGGCTTAACGCTAGTTCTTTTCAATGCTTTGAACCTTGGCAAGCACTTGGAAATCAACTTGCAAGAAACGACAGGCTTATTGAGAATGATGTGAAAAACACTATAGATAAAATTCTTATATTGGACTCACAGTTTACCATTCTCTGTGATTTACATTTGTGTGTGGCACTCTTTCATATTTTCATGGTTACTCTCTTAGAAAGCTTGTCAACAGAATTCTAAGTATTCTTGACATTCAAAAGATTCCTTTCTCTTAATCATTCCTACAACATATTATGTCTAACTCTGGCTCATGTTTGTCGTCTGAATCTCTCTAATCGACTGTTAGGCCTTGTGAATAATATGGCAGAATGAATTAACACTTGCATCAGGATAGCATTGATAGGAAACATCAACAAGCAGTGAGGATTTGCATTGTGGGTATAGGAAAACTTTGTCTCTATTAAATATTTTAACAAATAAGTGTGGCTATTTTTGGTCATGCTTGGATACTAAATGTAAGAAGAAGGATCAATGACCAGCCTTTTTGCATGATAACATGCAAAAATGCAGACATGGGGGAGATTTTGTGTTATTGATTTTCCATTCCTTTTGCTATTCAAAACATCTTTTCTTTTTCATTTTCCCGCATGTTGTCCACCATTCATTTCCTTTCTTACCCGATTTTCCCATAAATGTTTCATAATAAACCTAAGAATCATGAAGTAGTTGACTACTATAATTTTAATTTACTTTTAATGAGTTAGAAAGGATAATGCTTGATTTTATTAATGGTGGTTTTGTCTAGCCAGTTCCTGTAACTCATATGTAAGTCCAATAACTAACCTTTGAGTTGGCATATCTATATGATTCCAAGAAAAAATTTAGGACATGGGTTTTGTATCTAACATTAATAACACGGTTTTATGTTGTTTGCATCTCACCCAGGTCCATTATAGAAACCTCCAGATAATTATTAACAATTCAGACAACTTGTGTTAGATAGAATTGAGTCATCAACTTTAGGCATAGTTTTTGGGAAAATGGAGAAGAATTTGTAAAATCGAGAACATGGGTTATGTTCATGACATCCTCAATTAGGTTTCCAATGAGAATTTCCCCTAAAAAGTGTATGGATTGGGATATATGTGGTTCTTTCAATGGGTAATTTCTAATTGTGCCCATTGACCAGTACGCCCAAAACTAAATGACCAGTGATCCAAACACATTGATCAGGTTATTCTCATATGGTTCCATGCCAATAAACCCTATGTGATCAAATATTTAGCTAAGAATGCATTTAAGACAATCCTTTGTAAATTAATTATTATTTGACATACCATTTTGGTGAAATTGGTTTCAATTCATCCTTGATCTTTCTTGTATAAATTTATGACTAAAAACCAAGTTGAGGAGTTGTTGAAGGGGAGATTATATTGTTGTTTCATTTATGTGGTGCCCACTAGGATCAAGCTTTGTTGTGTTATTTTTGATGTAAATACTATGGAGTTTCCAATATTAATGTTGATGATAAGGTTTTCTCAGTTGTTGCATTAAGTTCATTGTCATTTGGTTTCTTAGAGAGGCAATGTTGTTGGTTGACTTAGGCCCACTAACCTAGCATGTTGCCCTCTGTTGAGGGTGCTGGAAATTCATCTACCAAAGGTTTCTCCCTGGTATGAAGTCCCAACTAGCCCTCACACCGTTTGGAGTAGGAGCCCCAACCGAGAAATAAGGTCGATTGCCATTATCCTTAGGAATTTTCCTTGGCTGCAATTATTAACATAAGAGATTATGCAAACAATCTTTGAAACAAGCAAGTTGACACTGTGAGGCATACGATTGCAATGTATATAAGGTACTTTCACAGAAGGGAAAAGAGAGAGTGCACCTCTAAAAGAAAAGTAAGAGTACTATCCTAAAAGAGACACACAAGAGCATGAAAGAATCCTTGATTAACCTACAAAGTAGTTCACAAGATAACAATGATCATAAAATCAAGTAACAATGCACATCAACAAGATGCATACCAAAGCCAACGAAATAGTTCATTTCATTAGTATGTGTTAACATAAACATACACCACAAACTATGAAAGAATAGTATCACAATCATTCACGACATATGCATGAAAGTGTATCGGTTCATAGAGCTTCATATATGAAGTGAAAGTCCCAAGATACATGATTAAAATGTTGCCAAGATGTCTCGAGCCAATCATAAATTTAATCATGGGAACCAAAACAATCCTCTTAAAAACCCTGACAGTCTTGAGAAGATGAAATTCAAGCAACCCAATAGGATTAAACAAAGAAACTTGTGAGTGAAATTTGATCTAATCATGTTTAGAAGCCTTGTCAAGATTGTGAGAACCTGACATAACAATTAGCAAAGGCTAAAGTGCCTCAACTACTTGACAAGTATTTGAATAGTGAGATGAGAAACCATAAAGATCAATTTGTTCAACAAGATCAAATGATGTAAAACAACTATCATCAGATATACTAGTGGGAAAATGATTAGTTGCATGACATATGTTAGACCTAGTGTTATTATCATATGGACTGATTAGGGCATAATATTCTTCGTTATATGAAAATAGAGATGTATTGATTTGAGCAATTTCACAAATGCTTTGAATAATAGAATAATTTTCCTCGCATGTTGAATACAAAAAATCACTACCATGTATCCGATCATAAGAATTAAAAATGAATGCTAGTATAGCAAATAAGGGAAACCCATCAGGATACAACATATCATCATGTGTGAAATCAAATTCAACCTTCATATCAGCTTGGGAAATTAATCTGTCAAGATAAGGAATTTGATTCACCAAATGATTCAAGCATTCACTAACACTCGAAAGGATAGCTTGTGCCAGAAGGAAAATGATTAGCATCACAATGTTCATAGGAAAGACGAGGAGTTGATTATTCTCACAAGCATTTGATAGATTTAATCCTACAGTTGATGATAACCTTTGTCGTGATAATCAAAATTATCATCTTCATAACTCTACGTATCCATGAAAGATATACATTCCAATCCTGGATTTGATACAAGACTTTGCATGAGGATGAGTTAATCAAAGCAAAACTATCTATCTCATTAGGGATTGGATCTTGAAAGTTAGGAAAATTAACTTGGAAATGATGAAAATATTTCAATTAGGAGTTTACATGCAGCGAAAAAATGTAGAGAAAATAATAATGCTAGACAATACAATTTTGACATGGTTTAGGTGTAACAACCCTAGTAAAAAATCCATGTAATAAAATTAATAAAGGAAAAATAATAACCAAGGTCATGGGACACGTATTCCAAGATGAATGTTGGGAAAAACATCCTAGTGTGGGTGTTCATTTGGTTTATTATGGCTAAGGGGAATTTGGCAAAGGCTTTGTTAAAGGCATGATGCATTAATTGGCATTTTATTTATGAAAATAATGGAAAATAGGAGAAAGGAAGGTGAAAGGTCACAGGTTACATGTGAGGAGGAAAATGAAGGAAAATAATGGAAATAAAAGAAAATAGAGGCCTCATTAAGATATAGGCTTATGAGGATCAATTCACAACCTTTTGTCAGTTCAATTTTGGAGCTCTCTGTTTGTTATCTCTACTCTCTCATACAGTTTCACAAAGTATTATTGGAGCACTCTAGCATTGGAGGAAAGAAGGCAAAGGAAGGACAAGAAAGAAAAAGAAAGCAAAGAACAAGCAAGTAAGAGTGGGATCAAGAGGCTACAACAAAATTACCTACATGTATCGAGTTGCATGTATGATTTCCTTGCTAGTTATGGCTTGCATGTGTGTTTTTGGTTCTCTTGTTGTCATTGGCATGGGTCTTGCCAAGTGTGACTGTGTTTTTCAATCTTACCTTGCCATTTATGGATAGCCATGGTGTGATGGAGTTCTTTGATTTTGGTTGAGCTAGATTTCCAAATGGATTCGAAGCTGAGTGGGGTGGTCTTAGGATTAATCACAAGGCCTAGGAATCCCTTGGTGGGATATACGGTAAATCCTGATTGTGAATACCCTTGATTGGGCTTAGGAATCCCTTGAATGGTAATGGTGGAATACACGGTAAAGTCGAGAGGTGGAGATAGAAAAATTCCTCATGGTTTAGGTGGAGAGATCCGAAGGCATCCATACTTGTTTAGGCCTAGTGATCCAGAGGGGATTACAGTAAATCCTGTTTGTGTTGATGAGGGTTTTGGGCCTAGGATTCCCTTAGTGGATATATTGTAAATCCTAGGGAAACCTTGATTGGTTATGTTTTGAGTTCCACATTCATGCTTGGAATATGGCACGAGGATGATTGGTTGAAAGAAAGATTTGTTTCAGCCCAATCTATGTTCAGGTGATACGTGGAAGTCCCTAGCTTGGTTGGATTTTGCATATGTTAATAAGATCTCTTTTCCAATTGTGTTCTATGTGTAAATGTACTTGTTATTATGTGTCTTTAATGGTTGTTCTATCATTGTTGTTCTGTTGGTTATATGTTGGTTGTAAGCATGTTTTTATGACAGATCTTAGTCATGACCCTTATCATGTTTTTATTAGTAAATGAATAAATGATGAATTTATGACCTAATATATGACAATGAAACTATTGTGAGAAGGCATTAATACTTCATGATGAATCTTAGATAAGTATGAGACCCCTATGCTAAGATACGTTGTTATGACCTATAGATTATATATTTATGATATGTTTTATGGAATGTATGTCATGGCTAGTAGGGTTCAGGTTAAGTCCTTATTCAATTTTTGCATTATTAGTCTTGTTTAAAATGTTATTTATCATTTCTGGAAGTCTCATGGATTTCGGAGTAGAGGCCTAAGTTCTAGCCTTGAAAAAGTGGCCTAGAATCCAGGTTCGCTAGCATAGAACTACCTGAAAAATATTGTAGCTGCTTGGAAGCCTTGCTGTGGGAGTGACTGGAGGGTCTCAGTCACACTGATGGCTTGTCATGGGAGTGACTGGGGCTCTAGGTCAATAAAACATCAAGTTGTCTCAGGGGTTAGGCACTTGGAAGGGTTGGTTGTCTCTTGAAGGTTATGTAGCTCCTAAGGAAGGTCAGATTGGTATTGTCTTGTTGGATCCACTTCCTTAACTATACATGGGGAGTAGAATCACATCATAGTAACTCTTCGTCACATGTTTACGCTAGTGGACCAGTTAGCTTGGGTAAATGTGGGAGGAGGGTGTTACAGAATGGTATCAAACCATGTTCACCCCTTGGATTGGATGGGATAAATATGTTGGTTATGCATACATGTCGATTACATATGTGTTCTTTATGCTTATTGTGTATGCATGGTGGTGGTCATGGTTGCAATTGTGTCGCCATGTGGAAGTTGATAGTGTTGTTGTTGGAATGTGGTCGTCATGAGTGCATGTCGGATTGCATTCATTATGCATATCAATGTCTACATGTTGTTATGCATGCATTGTCATGGTTATGGTTGTCATGTATGGGCATGGTATGCAGTTGGTGTTGTCATGCATGGTAAATGGATTATGATTAAGATTATGTTGATATATTGATATGACTATGATTATACACGTATCGTGCTAATTTGGTTGACCTTGCAGACGAGATATCCTCCCCTGAGATATATTGAGGTATGTTGGTTATGTTTATGTTTTGGTTTATCTGACATAGTATGCTTGTAGGAAGAAGATCAAAGATGACTAGCAAGATGTTAGACTACAATTCATGAGATTCTCCCTATGGATCAGACGAGCAGCATGGTGATGAGCACTCTTCTAACTTAGCATACACATTGAGAAGTTTGAAGGCAGAAATAAGAAGTTGCAAAGCAGATAATGACAGGATCATTCAGGCATAGGAGAAACAAGTAGAAGTTAATGCAATAGTCCTTTAGAGTTTGTCAGAATTGCAGAGATAGGGTCTACTTAGAATCATTCATGGGTAGGAGGATAGGACCAATGGGGCATATGGCAGTAGATCCCATGGTGGGCATAGGTTGGATAGAGATGACACGGTCAGAAATGGCAGATTCTTAAATACAATGGATAGGGGAGGCAATGGACAGAGGTTATATATTCTAGTTTTGGTTCTGACATGTATCATGATCGCCATCGTTATCATCCTTACAGGAGGAATGATAGGGGATATTTGCTATATGAGTACAAGAAAGCTAAGCCACCTACATTTGGTGGAGATTTGAACAAGTCGGAGGATGCAAAGGCATAGTTACTCAAGATGAAGAAGTTCTTTGACTTGCATGATTACACGGAGAACATGAAGGCTAGAATAGCTATCTTCAACCTCAAAGGGAAAGCATACATTTGGTGGGAAGATGTGAAGCGAGTTAGATACATTAGGACAAAGGAGTTGAGTTGGCATGAATTTAAGAGACTCTTCAGAAAAAAATATTTGTCATAGAGATACTATGATAGTAAAGCTAAGGAATTTTATGAGCTAAAGATGAAATCAATGACATATGAGGAGTATGCGACTAAGTTCTTAGAGTTATTGAGGTATGTACCGTATCTTAAGGATGAAAAAGCAAAATTTTAGAGATTTTTCAGTGGATTACCATTAGCATTTAGAGATCAAATTGAGTATGACAAGCCTCGATTACTTGAAGAAGTCATTGGGAAATTGAAGCATTGTTATGAACAACCAAAGTGTAAACAAAATCTCAACAAGATTGGAAAGGGAAAGACAAAGCTAAAGGTAAATGGAAACTGAAGCAAACAAGACCTTAGAATGCAAAGGAGAAAGAAAGTGTTGCACCGTACAAGAAGTCTAATGGGTCACAACCTGGAGGGAAACACAATAAAGGTGATGGTAAGGGGAAGTTGCAGTGTTGGATATGTGGCAAAGAGCATCTCAAGAGAGATTTTCTGTAGAATCAGGGTGGTAGGCTTCAGATTTATAATGCATAGGAAGCACAAACAGTTAAGGATGTTGGGCATAGTAGTCCACGGATCTATGAAACATTGGATAATAGGCAGGCGGATCACCAGGCATCTATTATTGGGATGGATGGTAAGATTTGTGATCAAGTTGTTTATATTTAGGTTGACCCTAGATCTAATTATAGTTATGTTAATCCTGACTTGGTGGATAAGTGTGGGTTGAATAAAGAATTGCATGCAAAATCTTGGTTAGTGTAGTTGCCTATAGGTACAAAGAAAAGAGTTCATCATTAGGTAAGAGCTTGTGCATTCGAGTTGAATGGTATGCCTACATTAGCACATTTGAATGTGCTACTGTTGGGATCATATAGTATGCTCTTGGGCATGGATTGATTGTATCTTTACATGACTAAGGTGGATTGTTATGAAAAATTTATTGAGTGTTTGGATGACAATGGAGAATAAAGAATCTTGTAGGGTAAGAAGAAGGCAACGTTGGTTAAAATGGTGGAAACTATGCGGGCGAAGCGTATTCACAGGAAAGGGTGTGTGTTATTTGCAGTTCATCTTTCTAGTGATAAAGGTAAGGATGTCAATAATGCAGAAGTTATGAAGAGGTACCTAATCTTGCAGCAGCTTCATGATGTGTTTCTAGAAGAGATTTCAGAATTATTGCCTCACAGGGAAATGGAATTTTCTATTGAGTTCGTATGAGGGGCAACACCAACATCAAAGGAACATTACAAGATGAGCACACTAGAGTTAGTAGAGTTGAAGTTGCAGTTGAAGGAAATGCTTGACAAGGGATAGATTAGGCCAAGTGCATTGCCTTGGGGTGCACCAGTATTGTTTGTGAAGAAGGATGGTACCCTTAGATTGTGCATTGATTATAAGCAGTTGAATAAGGTGACCATCAAGAATAGGTATCCATTGCTAAATATTGATGACTTGTTTGACCAGTTGAAGGGAGCAACAACATTCTCAAAGATTGATATGAGATTAAGATACCATAAAGTACGCGTTAAAGAAGAGGATATCTATAAGACTGCTTTATGGAGAAGGTATGGGCATCATGAGTGTGTTATAGTTCCATTTGGTTTGACTAATGCTCTAGTTTTAAATATTGTAGATCCATACAAAGAGTTTTTGGTATACACAAATCTTGCAAGAGAGGGCTTGGTGGTGTACTGATGCAAGAAGGACAAGTAGTGTGCTACGAGTCATGGAAATTGAATGAGCACGAGCAGAATTATCTGACACATGATCTTGAGTTGGTGGCATTCATCCATGCAATGAAGATGTGGAGACATTATCTTTTTGGAAGAAGGCTTGTACTGATAAGCAATCACAGTGGATTAAGGTATCTATTTGACCAACCGAACCTAAATACAAAACAAGCTAGATGGTTGGGCACGATCAATGAGTTCGACTTTGATATTAGGTACATTAAAGGTAAAGAGAAAAATGTTGCAAATGCTCTTAGTAGAAGAGTACATGTAAATCACATTGCAACTATTAGTTCATACAGGACAGATCTACATGATTGGATCGTGCGGGGAGGTCAGCATATGACAAGTACATGGAGCTTATGCACATGTTACAATAGGGTACAGGTGAGTAGGATGTGGATTGATGTCTTACATCAAATAGCTTGACCAGATTTAGGGACAAGATCTATGTATCAGACAACAACAAGCTCAAGAAGCTTATCTTGAGTGAATTTCATGCAAAGCGATATTCAGGTCACCCAGGATATCAGAAGACATTGACAATGGTGAAGAAGTTCTATTATTGGCCAAATTTGAAGAAGGAAGTGGCAAAGTTTGTGGCTAGACGCTTGGATTTTCAACAAGTAAAAACGAAGTGTAAACATCCAAGTGGACTACTATAGCCAATTCTGATTCCAGAGTGGAAATGGGAGGTCATTTCCATGGATTTTATCATAAGTTTTCTGAGGACATCTAGACAACATGATTCCATCATGATTGTGGTGGACAGGTTGACAATGGTAGCACATTTCATTCCAGTAAAGTCTACTTATTTAGCTAAAAATGTATCAGAAGTCTTAATCTTAGATGTAGTGAGGTAGCATTGTGTTCCAAACAATATTGTGTTAGACAGGGATGCTAAGTTCACTTCTAGGTTTTGGAAAGAGTTATTTGCAGGTTTGGGTACATTGTTGGCCTTTAGCACAACTTATCATCCACAAACAAATGGACACACACAGAGAGTCAATAGGATTTTAGAGGACATGTTGAGGATGTATGTGATGCATCAATAGCGGAAGTGGGAAGAATATCTTCCACTGGTTGAGTTTGCTTACAACAATGGGTATCAAGAGTCTCTGAGGATGAGTTTGTTTGATGAACTCTATGAGAAAAGTTATAATACTCCCATCAGTTGGAATGATCCAGTGAACAAGGCGTTGATAGGACTGAACATGTTAGCAGAAATGGAATAGGAAATGCAGGTAATCAAGAAGAATCTAAAGACAACACAGGACAAACATAAAAGCTATGCAGATCAGAACAAGATATTTAAGGAGTTTTAGGTTGGGGAACAAGTGTACTTGCACATCAAGCCCAAAAAGAGCTCCTTGAGGATTGGATCATGTGCCAAGATGGCACCTCGATATTGTGGACCTTTCAAGATTCTTGAAAGGATTGGACCAATAGCCTATCGACTTGCACCACATTTGACAGTGAAATTCCATGATTTTTTCCATGTGTCATTGCTTAAGAAGTATGTTAAAGATGTTAGTCATGTGATTGACTGCTTTGTATTGCAGGTGGAGCCAGAAGGAGAATTCCAGCTGGAACCTCAGTGTATTTTACAGAGAAATATGCTCATGCTCTGGAACCGAGCAATCGAGTAGGTTAAAGTGCAGTGGAAGCACTTTGGGTCCGATGAAGCTACATGGGAGATGGCTAAGATGTTGTCTATGTATCCTTCTCTATTCACTAGTTGAGAAAATGTCTAGCATATGTTTTGGTGTGATGTTTTGGTATATGTATATGGATGTAAGTACCGCCATGAGTTGTGTTATAAAGCTCCAATAGGTGGTAAGAATGTCATGTTGTTATGGTTATCATGTTGTTATGTTTCTCATGCTGGTTTGCTTCTCAGTAGGTTGATCATTGTAAATACAACAATGAACTAAGTTATAAATCTCCATGGGCAGTATGTTTTTCTTTTTAGAAATCTTGCTGGTTGTAGGTGTCATTGAACACCAAGGACGGTGTTCCCCCAAGGGGGAGGGTTCTATAACAACCCTAGTCAAAAATCCATGTAATAAAGTTAATAAAGGAAAAATAATAACCAAGGTCATGGGACACGTATTCCAAGATGAATGCTGGGAAAAACATCCTAGTGTGGGTGTTCATTTGGTTTATTATGGCTAAGGGGAAATTGGCAAAGGCTTTGGCAAAGACATGAGGCATTAATTAGCATTTTATTTATGAAAATAATGGGAAATAGGAGAAAAGGAAGGTGAAAGGTCACATGTTGCACATGAGGAGGAAAATGAAGGAAAATAATGGAAATTGAAGAAAATAGAGGCCTCATTAATAAAAAGGCTTCTGAGGATCAATTCACAACCTTTTCTTAGTTCAGTCTTGGAGCTCTCTCTCTATTTTCTCTACTCGCTCATACTCTTTCACACTTAAGAGTAATATTGGAGCACTCTAGCATTGGAGGAAAGAAGGCAAAGGAAGGACAAGAATTCAAAGGGAAGCAAAGATCAAGCAAGGAAGAGCAGAATCAAGTGGCTACAATGGAATTACTTGCAGGTATTGAGTTATATGTATGATTTCCTTGTTAGTTTTGGCATGCATGGTACATGCATTTGTGTTTTTGGTTCTCTTGTTGTCACTGGAATGGGTCTTGCCAGGTGTGACAGTGTTTTTTATCCTTTCCTTTCCATTTCTGGATAGTCATGGTGTGATGGGGTTCTCTTGTTTTGGTTGAGCTAGATTTTTAGATGGATTCGAAGCTGAGTGGGGTGGTCTCAAGATTAATCACAAGGCATAGGAATCCCTTGATAGGATATACGGTAAATCCTGATTATGAATACCTTTGATTGGGCATAGGAATCCCTTGATTGATAATGGTGGGATACATGGTAAATCCTAGAGGGTGGAGACCTCATAGGCCTATTAATCCCTTGACCAGTAATGATAGGATACATGATAAAGTCGAGAAGTGGAGACAAATAAATTCCTCATGGTTTAGGTGGAGAGATTCAGAGGCATCCATGCTTGTTTATTGCCTAATGATCTGGAGGGGATTGCAGTAAAGCCTGGTTGTATTGATGAGTGTTTTGGGCCTAGAAATCCCTTGGTGGATATATGGTAAAACTTAAGGAAACCTTGATTGGTTCTATTTTGATTCCCACATTCAAGTTTGGAATATGGCACGGGGTTGATTGGCTGAAAGAAAGATTTGGTTCAGCCCAATCTATGGTCGGGTGGTACATGGAAGTCCTTGGCTTGGTTGGATTTTGCATATGTTAATAAGAGATATTTTCCTCTTGTGTTCTATGTGTAAATGTACTTGTTATTATGTGGCTTTAATGGTTGTTCTATCATTGTTGTTTTGTTGGTTATATGCTAGTTGTAAGCATGGTTTTATGACATATCTTAGTCACGACTCTTATCATGTTTTGATTAGTAAATGAATGAATGATGAATGTATGACTTAATAGATGATAATGAAACTATTGTGAGAAGGCATCAATCCTTCTTGACGAATCGTGAATAGTATGAGACCCCTGTGCTCAGATTTGTTGTTATGACCAATATATTATATGTTTATGACATGTTTGACGGAATTCCTATCATGGCTAGTAGAGGTCAAGTCAAGTTCTTAGTCAAGTTTTGCATTAGTAGTCTTTTTTAAAATTTTATTTATCATTTCTGGAAGTCTCATGGATTTCTGAGCAGAGGCCTGAGTTCTAGCCCTGGAAAAGTGGCCCAGAATTCAGGGTTGCTGGCACAAAACTACATGAAAAAGACTGAACTTGCTCAGAGGCCTTGCTGTGGGAGTGACTGGAGGGTCTCAATTGCACTGATGGCTTGTCATGGGAGTGCCTGGGGCTCTAGGTCAATAAAAAAGCAAGTTTTCTTAAAGGTTAGGCACCTGGAAGGGTTGGTTGCCTCCTGAAGATTTTGTAGCTCCCGAGGAAGATCAGATTGGTATTGCCTTGTTCGTTCCACTTCCTTAACTTTACATGGGGAGTTGAATCACATCATAGTAACGCTTCGTCACATGTTTACCCTAGTGTACGGTTAGCTTGGTTAAATGTGAGAGGAGGGTGTTACATTAGGGATCTCATCAGGATTGCGAGAACTTGACATAACCATAAACGAGAGTTGAAGTTCCTTGACTCCCTAAAAAGCCTCAAAAAATTTAAATGTTGAGTAATTACATTGTGAGAGTTGGGTCAAACCATGAACTACATGTGGATAATTACTATCAGTTATAACAAGATCTCCATTATCTAGATAGAATCCATCTACATCACTGGTTTGATCAGATTTTACAACCTCAACAAACATATTACTCAAGTCATAAGATTATTTTGATTGCGCATCTAAGAATGTATAAATCGGATAAATTTCATGAGCAACCTAAACCAAGGAATTATCCTGATGCAAGATTGGAATTTGAAAAACATGGGATGGATGCTTGATGATTTTATTACTTTCTTCTTCATCATGGATGACCGTACTATCTTGTATCAATTAAAAATTCAACTCATCAGATTTTGAATTCAAAGAGCATGGAATATTTTCATCACAAGTTAATTCAGTACAAAAAGTAGTAGGACACGAGGGGCAGTGAGTTGAAGAATAAGTATCCATAATATAATCTTATTTTACTGGATCAGATTCTAGATTTAAATCTTTCAAATTGAAACCTTCTTGAGAAATCGGTTAGTGTACTTGGGAATCCATCACCATATATCTCAATAAAGTCATTATCATTAGAATGATGGTTGTCCAAGGCTTTAGATTGATTAAGCATCTCAATTTTTTTTTATTGACTACCGAGATCACTAGATTGTAAATCAACCAAGAATGAAGGAACATCACCTTGACATGGAGGATTTTGAAAGAGAGAAGAGAGATTAAATTCATATTCACACTCTTTCCCCCCTACTTGTGGATTGGGACCACTGTGCACCTGATCACCATTTGGACCAACATATTGAAAATAAAGAGTATTTGAAGAACTAGCTAGTGGAGCATATCGGTCAAATGGATCACGGTACAAAGGGTCATGACAAGTAGATGATAGAGAATGATAGGTGTCCCTTGAAGAAGCAACACTTTTAATGATGTTAGATTCGAGATTTCGTTAATGTACATTAATGTGATCTAGGGGAATCAAGGGACCATTCTTCACCCTAGGTTGCTTGTACTGATTTGGACATTCCAAGCCTTCCTGTATATGGTGTTGACCATGAGGATAAAATGTACGTGGGTTAAATAGATTATAAATATGATTTTCGAATTTCCCAACTTGAACAATAGCACTAGAGACTACCTATTAGTCAATGACATGGAAGGGTGACAAGGGACAAAAGGAAAAGTAGGTCCCTTCTATGAGATTAGAGGTGTCTCATGATTAAAAAAACTTGGGAGAGCACAATCAACCAAGGATTAAAATTCACAATGTTTCAAAGAGATTTGAACTAAATGCTAAAAATTTTCCATGAAGAAATCCCAATCCACATATTCTTCAGGAAATTCTTAGCATAGGTGAAGAAATCTATTAGCAAAATCCTCTATTGGTTCATTAGGTTTCATTCTAATATTATTAATCCTTTTATAAACATCTCAGTAATCATACCTATCAAAAGCTTGATGAAGCTCATGAAGAGTTGTTAAAATGAATGAATGGAAGTAGCTAGTAAGGTATACCACCACAACTTAACTCAACCTTCAAGAGTGAGGGTGAATAATTTACAAGCAACATCTTCACAATCCACTTCTTGAAAATCAAAAAACTTGAGAAAATGAGATGTATGTTCAACTATGGATATTCCACCCTCGCCATCAAACTTGAATTGAGACAAGTTGTAAAAAAGTTCCACAGGGATTGAAATTTTAAGACTGGATCTATTATAAAAACACCCCAAGAGTATAATTTGGGGATGAGACGTTCAAGATAAGAGATTAAAAAAAAAACTCAACGGGCTCAGCTTGTCGTCTGGCCCTCCTTCTAACACTAGTTGATGACAGTGTTGGAAACCGTCTACCAAGGGGGTCTCCTCAGTATGAAGTCCCAACTAGACCTCCCACCATTTGGAATAGGAGCCACAACAGAGAAATAGGGCTGCACTATAAGGAAAAGACCTTCTACCAGAGGTTTTTGCGGAAGCTCCTATAAAAATAGCATAAAATCTATTAGTGGCGAAGGTCACTAGCGGAGGTGGGTGGGTGGATGTTTTAGTGAATGTTTTCTTGATGGTGTGTTTACAATCTACAAATGCATTAGTGCTTTACTATATATACACACATTGGTGCTGCATAGAACATGGTGCACCATGGAAAATTATTTTTTAAAAAATAAAGATAAAAAACATGATGTGTTAAGTAATACAACTCCCCGATGCATAGCACAAAGGAGCACTACCATAGTTTTTAAATTTCAGAAAAATGTGGTGCTAATGCACCAGTGTAGTAAATGTATTAAAACACCTGGGGCGTTTGGTAAGGAGCATCGCTAAGAAATTTTTAATTTTTAAAAATATAGCAGTGTTATAGTCAAACAAAGCACCTACGTGGTAACTGTATTAGAGCATCCTGATACATCTCAAGAAAAGCACCATGATAGATTTTTTAATTTAAAAAAAACACGGTGATCTTGGATCTATATCACACCGGTGTGGTTACCCAAACACACTGGAGGAGGGTTAAATAAAAAAACTCCACGGCCGTAAATTTCATTTTTACCATCTACAGTGTTGGAGAACTTTGAAGCACCGATGCCACTCTTGAATCGTGTAAGCGCCCTGATGTTGGTGCTTCTCTTGCTCACCATCCTTCTGTACTGTGCTCACAATCTGTCTTTCCAATTTTTTCAAACAGTGCTAAAATTTGTTTTTCTCCATTACGTGTCCACAATGCCTCCTCGACGACCAAATGTCCATGTAATGTCTATGTTTCTTTCTAATTTATTTTTTTAGAAGATTATAATTGTAATTAGGTTAAAGTTTCCATTTTTTTTGAAAAAAAAAATTTCTCTATGCGATGTGCTTGATATGTTTGGGTTGCACCATTAGCGGTGCGCCATGTAAATTTACAAGGTGCAATGCATTTTGGTGCGTGAGCATAATCCACCGCGATTTTTGCGGTGCATTTTGTAAATTGAAATGTAGTGGGGAAGCGATAAAATTGTATGACAATGCATTACACTGGTGCATTTAGATTTACCAAACTCATCACAAAAATAATATTTAAAAATATAGCTATAGATCGGTGCGTTCTATAAACTGAACGTTCCGCCCTGATGCATATAGGTTGTATGTGCGCACTGGTGCATAAGTGGGGCACATTGCTATGAAAATATAAATTTATGAACCAACAACAGTGCATTATACTTATGTGAGCACCGACATCGGTGCGGTGATAGTAGGAAGCGCATCAGAGTCGATGCATGAATGTGTTTTGAGCACACCGATGATTTTTTTTGTTTTTAATTTTTTTTCTAAGTAAAAGTAATCTATTAATATGTACAGAAAGATACAAAGAGGACAAGGCCTCGACCAAGGTATCGTAGAGTATCAACAAAAACTGGACTACCCCAACATTGGGGAGATCAGCCCAGTGAGAGCAGAAACCTCAAAAATGGTATCACTTCTCAAGTCCAGACCCCACAAAAAAAATAGTAAGATGGTTCCTTAACAATTAGTCCAGATAGGAAGTCAAAACCCAAGTAACACTAGCAAAAAACAAAAAGACCAGATAATGAACACCTAGGCAGTCACAGCTAGCCTCAAACTATCATCAGGCAACCCTTGCCTATTCTCCATCTTGTGGTTTCCGCCCCTTGGATTCTGCTAGTGCGATATAGCGATGCGATCTGATCGCAATCGCATATCGCTATAAGTAAAGGCCTTGCACTTAGGTATCCCCATTCTGCGATCTGCCGTCGTGTCCACGTCATCACATCGCACACATGAAAGGTTGAAGGCTCCGCCCCTTGGTTTCCGCCGATGCGATATTGCGATGCGATCTGATCGCAATCGCATATCACTATAAGTAAAGGCCTTGCCATTTGGTCTCCCCATTCTGCGATCTGCCATCGGGTCTGCGTCATCACATCGCACATGTGAAATATTGAAGGCTCCACCCCTTGGTTTCCACCGATGCAATATTGCGATGCGATATGATCGCAATCGCATATCGCTAAAAGTTAAGGCCTTGCCCTTTGGTCTCCCCATTCTGCGATTCACCAATATTGCGATGCGATCTAATTGCAATCGCATATCGCTGGTTATCGATCTACGATCCGCCATTATTGTTGCATTGAAGAGAGCCGAAGTCTGAGGCATGCTAGAGCGTGCTGAGGCATGAACCGGAGCGGAGGACAGGGTATGATATCCAGAACCACTTAAAACAATGCCAATGAACCCTGCGCTTCTCAAATGCAAAGATACGTTGATCAGAAGCCAATTATCCGGCTTTTCCTGGGTAGGCAGGTGTCGCCCCATCTTGCCCCACCCCTGTCCCATCATATTTAACGCCCTTCTATACACCTGCATCTGGGATTTTTTTGTTTTTAATTTAAAGTTATGTTTCCATATTTATAAATACATGTTTCATTTAATAAAAAATAAAATATTTTATATATGGGGATGATGTCTTTTTTTTTCAATCATGTAGCATAAACGTCAACAATGGGAACAGGAGCAGGAGTAGCAAGTGGACCCATACAATATGGTTCGACCATGGGAGGCTAGAGAGAGGGAGAGGGATTTGTACCCTCGCCCTATTACTGCAATGACATGAGCTCTCTTAAGGGATTTAGGCCTGTTCAAGTACTATGAGGAGGCTACATCCTTGAAGGCGCACTATGTCTTATTGGCACATCTGATCCACAAATGGAGCGTTAAGAAGAAGGCTTTCCATGTCGGTCATGGGGCATGGTATAGGCCCTCTGAGGACACATACTTTATCACTGGCCTATCCAGGATAAGGGAGGATTTTCCCTATTTCCCTAATGTCCCCTATGGGGTTGCAATTGAGACTCAGTTTGCCTACACTCAAAGATATGTAGGGCCTCACGCATTACATCCAACATATTTCCAGGTGTGTGGTCAACAACTATGTATTTCTTCTTTTGCTGCATAGGAGGTTAGGTGACTCTCATTATTAATCACCACCATTGCACACTCTAATAGTGATGGGAAGTGCATTAGTTGTCCTTTTTTGTATTATGTTGATTCTTTGATTCAGGCGCCAATTGTATTTATAGAAATTAATGTGTAGATATGAAATTGCTCATGAAATTTACTAAATCATAAGACTCAAATCTACTCTATTGCTCTATAGAATTCAATGCACGATATAAAACACATATCATAAACATGCATCAAGAATTAACACACATACACATAGATTTATCTAGCGGAAAGCAACATCTCAAAATCCCTTCCTATCTATATTGCATTAATAAAATAATATGGATGAATACATATGCTAGCTCAAGCATGAGCACAACCTACAAGTGTATAGTTTATCCCTCTACCCGACTAACTAACTCTAGCTAACACTAAACCAATTTTTGAGCCCTCCAAGCTCCTATTTTCTTGAGTTGTTCCTTGAGCAATTAAGCCCCTATTAATTAGGAAATTTATCAATCTAGATTACACATTTCCTTTAGGTTGATCTTTGAATTCATGCACCACCTGTACGCATGGGAATAGTCTACAACTGATAGTACAGTGCCTTCGAACCTCCAACTCAAATGGGTAACTCGAATTCTCTGCATGTAACTGTTATTTTGGGCTGATTGATTAGTTAACTAGTTGATCACTGAGTGTGACTAAAGTCGCACTGCACAATTTGACCTTCCACTAGTTCCTCTAACAATTGGAACTAGTTTAACTGAAAATAACTCAATTTAACTGAATTATATTTCTACAAATAAGAAATAACTCATGCTTAACTGAACTCAAGTCTTCCAACTCGAATCTAAGCTAACAGGCTGACACAAACCATGTCACTCAAGTTAACTGATCCAAATTATCTTCTGAAATGGAAATTCAATTTTTCTCTAGTTTGACCAAGGCAAATCAAACTGAGATTTTCTTGTTGCATTTTTGTTAATTTTAGGTATGTTCTATGCTTAGAGCAATTTATTTCAATTTTCACAGTTCTCTCAATATCTTTTCCAGATTAGCAATCACATCAACGTTAAAGTAAACTGTAGATAGAACATAAACATAAATTGCAGAAGACAAGCCAAGACAAGAGGATAGAAGATGTGGCACTAGCCAGGGACAAACCCTAATGTGGGGAAACCTTTGATCAATTCTTCTTATATGTTCTTCAATAGTTTAGCAAAGAGAGAGAGAGATATAACGTTTACAACGAATGTCAACACTTTGACTTATCTAGATAAGAGCATAGGTCATCTCTAAGAAGATGATACATGAGATCAATTGAAGACATGCTGCTTCAACTGATTCTCCAAGGTGATTCCTTCACCTATCGTTGTGTTGCATTTCGTCATCACGTTTCACCTTAACCGTGCTGCATCATGTTGCACCCATCATCACTATGTTGCATCTCATCATGCTTTATTAATCATGACTATACTCATCACTGTATTGCATTATGTGCCATTGCTGCACCATGTTGCCACACTGACCTATGTGTTGGTTGCATCTTTCTTGCTTGTTGTCCTTTGCATGCTAGTTGTCCCTTGCATGCTAGCTGTAACATTACATGCTTGGTGTATTTGCTGCTAAGTACCATACAATTGTCCCAATGTTAGTTAGTTGTCCCTTGCATGCTACTCTCCTTTGGAGACAGATGCTCTGGCTGTTCCGGTAGTTCTCAATAGTTCCGACAGTTTCAGCTATTCTCGGCAGTTATGGCAGTTCTCGACACTTCCGACAGTTCTGACAATTCTAGTTGTTCCTGACAGTTCCGAAAATTCTAGTTGTTCCCAATAGTTCTGGTAGTTTCGAAAATTTCGGCTATTCCTGATAGTTCTGAAAATTCTAGTTGTTCCCAATAGTTTCGGTAGTTCCGAAAATTTCGGCTATTCCTGACAGTTCCGGCAGTTCCTGGCAGTTCCGACTTCTACCCTCTACATCAGATTTCCCGCCTATTCCAATAGTTTCGGCAATTCCGGCTGTTCCCAACAGTTCCGGCTGTTCTGACAATTCCAGCTCCCGGCAGTTCCGACTTTTCTCGACATTTCCCGGTAGTTTTGGCTTCTACCCTCTACGTCAACTTTCTCGGTTGTTCTAGCAGTTTCTGGTAGTTCCGGCTATTCTCGACAGTTCCAACAGTCCTGACAGTTCCGGAAGTTTCGGATTTTCCCAGTAGTCCCAGCAGTGCCGACAGTTCTGGCTTTTCCCGGCAGTTCCGACTTTTCTCGACAGTTTCGATAGTTGTCAACAGTTCCGGCAATTCCAGAAGTTCTGGATTCTGCCCTCTAGATTAGGGCAGTGTTATCCCTTAGGATCTCTCCTCCTACTAAAACCCAAAGAAAAGTAGAGAGGAAGAGATTCCAAGTGTGTTGAAATGACTTGAAGGCCACCTCTATTTATACTAAAACATTGAGCACAAGTGGGGTTTATTTGGTTGCTGGCTGACCTTGACAAATTGTCCCATAACATAAATAAATTCATATCTCCATGAATACTTATCGGAATTGGATGATCTTTAGATCAATCCTACACCTCTCAATGAGAGGGATCTAAGAAAAATATCATCTTCCATTAATAAGATGACCCACATGGAGTTTGGCCCTAGTTGCCAATTTTAACAATTTTCAACACTCCCTCTCAGCAAGGAAAGTGTTATTAGATACCCCGATCATGCCTCTATGTAACTTGAATTTTCCCTTTGATAAAGCCTTTAACAAAGCCTTTGAAAAAATATTTACATCTTGTTCCTCTATTGGAATGTAGTCTAGCAACATGATCTTCCTCTGCACACAATCCTATAGATGGTGATACCAGATATATATATGCTTGGATTGATCATGAAAGACTGGATTTTCTGAGAGCTTAATGCAAATCTAATTATCATAGTATATCATAGTAGGATCCATCATCTAACCAAAGAGTCCCACAAGAATCTTTCTCATCTAGATCGCCTCATATGTTACTTGACTTGTAGCCATGTATTCATCTTCTGCTGAGATGAGTGCCACTGATCTTTGCTTCTTTTTGCATTAGGTAACCGATGTGGACTCAACACTGAAAATTCATCCTAATGCACATTTCTTTCTGGATGGAATCCCAACCCAATCTGCATATATGAAGCCACATAGCTTCACTCCATCTATCAGTTTGTACCATAGTCTGAACTGGGAGGTGCCTCTGAGGTACCTTAGAACATGCTTAGTTGGTAGTTTCCCTCCAAAACAATTGGGTTCTCTAACCATAGCTTGACTAAGTTGGTTGACTACATAGCACATATATGGCTGTATGTTCACCAGATACATTAGTGAATCCACTAGCTACCGATAGATGGTAGCCTCCACTACTTCTCGTGAAGTAGCATCCTCTTTCCTCCAAGCGGTTGCTAGAGGAGTCTCCATGCATTTTCTATTCTCCATGTGGAACTTCTTCAATATCTCATTTGCATACTTGCCTTGAGAGACATACAGTTCCCCATCTCCTTGCCATACTTCCAATATGTGGAAGTATTCCATGAGTCCCATGTCATTCATTTCAAATTCTCTTGCAAGGTCCTCCTTGCAAGATCTGATCAACTTATCATCACCCGTTAAAATCAAATCATCAACATATAAGACAATAATCAACAAATTACCTTCTACAAAAATATGATAAAGGTTTGCATCTGCTTCACTTTTGGTGAAGCCCAAACTGGTGAGATAGGTGTCGAACTTGGTGTACCAAGCATGGGGTGCTTGCTTGAGGCCATAAAATGCTCGCTTGAGTCTGCACACATGCAAATCTCAATCAAAGGTCTAAAAACATTCTTGTTGCTCAATGTACACCTCCTCCTTAATAAATCCATTGAGGAACGATGACTTTACATCCATCTAGTGGATCTTCCACCCCATCTGCATTGAAAAATCAAGTATAGATCTAATGGATGAATACCTTTCAACATGTATAAAGGTTTCATCATATTCAATTACCTCAACTTGAGAGAATCCCTTGGCCAAAAATCTAGCCTTATACTTCTCTATTCTTCTATCTTTTGCATGCTTTACCTCAAAGAGCCATCTCGAACCCACCACTAATTTATCTACTAGTCTTGGGATCACTTCCAAACACTGTTCTTTACAATGGAATCATATTCCTTTACCATTTCATAAATCCATACATGTTTCTCTATTTCTTCCTTGAAAGAGGATGGTTCAATCTCTACAAGCCCACTCATTGGTGTCATATATCTAATGTACCATTCTGGTGGCCTTCTCTGCCTATGCTAAGAAGTGGGTGCTCCCACAGTCTCTCTAGTACCATGCAATAGCCTCTCAACTTCTCTAGTTCATTTTATTCCTTCTTTGGATGTTTCTTCTTGAGTGGATCTCTCCACTTTGTGTTCCTCAACTTGTGGCTGCTCCACAACTTCCTGAGGTTCCTCCTTTGGAGCTAAAAGCTCTTGAGAAGGTTGCAATTGAAGCTCCCTCTCAAGAAAACATCTCATTGCCTTTTCCTCGTCAAAATTTACATCCATTTGCATAGATTTCATTTTGAGGGATTGTAAGTACACACGGTAGTTGTGAGGAGTTTTTGTGTAACCCAGAAATACCCCCAATTCAGTTGTTGGATCATTCTTCTTCCTAGAGTCTTTGGAGACATGGTAGTAAGCATATGCTCCAAAAATCCTGAAGTGAGACACATCCGACTTTCTCCCTGAGAAGTCTTCCTCTAGTGTAATCATTCCTCGAATCTGATGAGAACTTTGGTTTTGCAAGTATATTGTTGTGTTGCATGTCTCTACCCACAAATGCAGTGATAGGCCTTGGTCATGCAACATTGCCCTAGATGCTCCTAGAAAACTACGATTATTTCTCTCAGCCACTCCATTCTGTTGTGGGTTGCGGGGTGCTGTCAACTCTCATTGAATGCCTTATTTTGCACATAATATTTCAAAATCATTCAACATGTACTCACCTCCATTATCACTCATGAAATCCTTCAACTTCTTGTTGGTTTCCTTCTTTTCCAATGCCTTGAATTCTACGAACTTGGAGAATGTCTCATCCTTCTTGCGCATGAAGAAGATCAAGCACTTCCGTGAGAAGTCATCTACAAAGATAACATAATATTTGTGCCTGGTAGTGGTCGCTGTCAAGAAAGGTCCATGGACATCAGAGTGGACCCTTTCAAGGACTGCATGTGCTTTGTTGTCCCTATCATGGAATGAGGCTTTTGTGTACTTCCCCAAGGTACAACCTTTGCATGTATCTTGTTTCTCTAGTTCTCCTTTGGGGAGGCTTATGGTTATCTATTGCATAATCTTTAGGGTGCCATGATGAAAATGGACAAGTCTTCCATGCCATAGTTCACCGACATCGCGGATTTGTACCTTCTCTGCCTTCGTGCTTAATGCAACACAATCTTCCACATCTAGCTTGTATAGGTTCTTCCACAAACCTTGATCCGCTTCACCTTTCCCATGACTATGTGTATTAGGAATGCTTTCCCTTTGTTGAAGATTAGATTGTAACCACGGTCTTCCAACTAGAAACTGAGATGAGATTTTTCTCTAGGCCCATAACAAACATGACATCCTTGAGTTTGAGAGGGGAGTTAGACTCCCTTTAAAAAGTAATTGTACCAATACCAGTCACGCTATACCTTCCATCATCTCCCATCTCGATGTGCATCTGCAGGTCTTTCTCCTCTAGGTCACTGAAAAAATCTTTGTTCCCCGTCATGTGGAACGGGGCACCACTGTCCAAGTACCACATGGTCCCCATCACTGCGCTCACCATGCATGCGATAAGGGTGAAGTCAAGCTCGAAATATGAAGACAAAGATTCACTTACCGCTCCTCCCAAGGTCTTTTTGCTTGTCTTATTGTGTGGACACCTCGTGACATAGTGCCTAAGTTCATAACAATTGAAGAATTTAATTTTGGAGAAGTCTTTCTTCTTGCCCGTTTGAACAGACTCTAGTTTGGATTGGGATTTCTTCCCTTTCCACTTATTTACCTTTCCAACGAAAGCACAATTCTCTTCATCCTCACATTTGGATGGACTTCCATATTTGGTATTCCACCATATTTCCTCTTGTACCAAATCTGACCATAAGCATTCCCAGTTTGGTATTTTCTCCCTCCCATTCACCGAATCTTGGTAGCTATGCCAACTCTTGGGAAGGCCTAGAAGGGCTAGGCTTACCAAGTCATCTTCTACAACAACAACACCAATCCACCAAGTTCATCACGACATTGTGTGAACCTGCTTAGGTACTGTTGAATACAATCATTCTTCTGCATCTTGATACTTTGAAGTTTACCCTTGAGCGCCAGCTTCCTGTGGTCGCTACTATTCTCGAATAAATCTGTCAATGCTTTCCACATTACATATGGAGTTTCTTTCCCATGGATGTTTGAGACAATGTGGTCTTTTACTCCTTCCAATATGATTCTCCTCACCTTGCCTACACACTTCCTCCATTCTACTATATCCTTGATATCGACCGATCCTTGTTTTGGAATGTCCATCTTGACATTCCTTCAAACCATTGTGTTCCAACACTGCCTCCATGCGGTCCTTCCAAGCAACAAAGTTCGAGCTTCCCTCAAGGTCATACTCAAGTCTTAGTGCATAGAAAGCCATCCTTCTAGCTCTGAGGAATTGATCCTGCAAATTCAATCCTCTTGTAATAACAACTTCAAACTTTCTACTCTATTGTGAATACTGCTATGGTACCATGTAGAAATTAATGTGTAGATATGAAATTGCTCATGAAATTTACTAAATCACAAGACTCAAATATACTCTATTGCTATACATAATTCAATTCATGATATAGAACACATATCATAAACATGCATCATGAATTAACACACATACACGGAGATTTATCTAGGGGAAAGAAACTGCTCAAAACCCCTTCCTATCTATATTGCATTAATCAAATAATATGGATGAATACATATGCTTGCTCAAGCCTAAGCACAACCTACAAGTGCATAGTTTATCCCTCTGTATGACTGACTGACTTTGGCTAACACTTAGCCAATTTTGAAGCCCTCCAAGCTCCTATTTCCTTATGTTGTTCCTTGAGGAGTTAGGCCCCTATTAATTAGGAACTTCCTCAATCTAGATTATGCAATTCCTTTAGGCTGATCTTCAATTTCATCCACCAATTGTACATATGAGAATAGTCTACAACTGATAGTACACTGCCTTGGAACCTCCACCTCAACTGGGTAACTTGAATTCTTTGCATGCAACTATTATTTTAGGTTGATTGATCAGTTAACTAGTTAATCATTGAGTGTGACTGAAGTCACACTGCACAACCTTACCTTCCACTAGTTCCTCTAACAATTAGAACTAGTTTAAATGACAATAACTCAATTTAACTGAATTATATTTCTACAAATTAACAATCACTCATCCTTAACTAAACTCAAGTCTTCCAACTTGAATTATCTAAGCTAACAGGGTGATACAAGTCATATCACTCAATTTAACTCATCCAAGTTGTCTATTGAAATGGAAATTCAAATTTTCTCTATTTTGACCAAGGAAAATCAAATTGAGATTTTTCTTGCTGCATTTTCAATAGTATCACGTGATCTACCATTTTTTTAAGGCAGTTTTACATGGCTTTAGATAGGTTTTGTGCGTTGATATGTGGCAGGGCTACCTTCCCTTTTGCTTAAGAGATTTTTTGTTTATTTTTGAGAGGTTTCTAGAGACGAGGTCTACATTTGACCCTCATAGGTTGATCACTGAGGTCTAGATGCACATGTGGGGGCAAATGATGCGCAAAAGGGGCTTGGCAAAGTATTCGACTAGGATTTCCACCGAGGCACTGGCATTAATTCCCATTGAGGATGACTATGCATTTGTCGTGTTGGCATTTCCATACGCAAGGATTGATTGGAGACAATATCCCATCATCATCTTCATAGTGGCTAAGCCTCTAGATGATAGAGGTAATATTGGTGTTTTCTTTAAATTAATATACAATTTAATTTTATCGTTTTAATGAATTATAATAAAATTTGTTCTAGCACGTTCTTTAACTTGTTTTATTAAATTATTTAAGGAATTTATCTAATTATTTTGCTATACTATATATTTTGTAGATATCAACACATTCGATGGGGACATGCATCCTCCCCCACCAGATGTCGGAGGAGATGAGGAGATGGGTGAGGCCCAAGAGTATGATGCACATCCTCAGGGGGGCATGGGTGTTCTGGGCCGTAGGGCTGGTCTGAAAGTTCAGATGGGCTACTGTGACAGATTGGCCAAAGTTTTGGTTTATGCGAGAGTCCTCCCTGCGAGGGCTTGAAATATCACCGCAGATATTAGGTTTGTGGGTATGTACAATGATTGTCCACACGAGATGATGTGTCTTATGAGACATATCGTCAGAGTTAGTAAGGTACTAACAATGATGAGGGATGCAGGGCATGCAACAGAAAATACATCAGATGATAGGGGTGGTGATGATGATGAGGAGGGCGGTGATGATGATGATGACGACGACGATGATGATGAGGGTGATGAATATGATCATGATGATGAGGGTGGTGATCATGATGCTTCTAATAGTACTATCCCATCAGATCATGGTTTTCAGGGTGTCTGTTCTGCATCTAGTAGTACACCTCTTCAATTGCCTAATGCCGAGATGCCAGAGCTAGAGGATGTGTCTCATGTTTCTCCTGATATAGCAGACCATCCACCTCCACCTCACAGTTCGCTAGACCACATTGAGACAATAGTTGACCATCCAATACCTCCTCCTCCAGCTCAGAGTTCGACAGATGTTGAGGCAGTAGTTGAACATTCATCGTCTTCTACTACATATCAGGCTGGCACTACTATGTCTGTTGTATCAGAGATTTGATTGCCTTTATTTGACTTGATCATGTAGTTATTTGACTTGTTTGTATATATATTTGTATGTATGTATATATGATGCATTACTTATGTTCATGTTTATGTACTTAATTTATATGTTGGTGTTGATGTGTATATTGTTAAGTCATGTTAGATATGTTCATTTAATGTGCTTGCAGATAGATGTGTATGTGATAACAATTATTTGACATGAGATGTATATTAATTTGAGGACGTGTGTGGTGATGATGTTAGATTACAATGTTTTTGTTTTGTTATGTGATCATGATGTTGATGACCTATTAGATTATTAGAGTTGTCTGCTAGCTAATGATGTTTATATGTGTTAGAGGTGTATATAGTTAGACGATAGTAGTGCATTCGAATGTGTATCTTAGATGATGTTTATGTTTGTTAGATGGTTATCATCATGATGTTTATTTTTATGAAATAATATTTATTATAGATTATGTATTGGTGAACTTATTTCAAACTTTTATATATGAAATTGCATGCAAAACGACTTACTTTAAAAAAAATGCAAAGGTATTTTTATAAATTACAAAGTTTAGTATGGTTGAAACTATGATTGTAAAATTACGATAAATATTTTTCTATTGCTTAGATAGTTCATTCATATTTAATCTAACTTAACTAGTAAAATATTTGAATACTCAAAAGGAAAAAATAATTAAAGGTAAAATAATTTAGTTAGTTCTTAATAAGATGAAAAAGTGTAATTCATTTCAATTTTTAATATAAAACATTAATAATAAAAAAATCAATTTAACCAATTCATTATTGGTTTCGATCTATTGTTAAATTTGAAAATTTGAGTCATAATTTTTTTATAATTAATTTAGATTTAATATAACTTAAAAATTATATTTTTATAAAATTTAATTTATTTACTAAAGTTATAAGATTTTTAAGCAATTTAAACTTAAGATATCGCAACTCTCACAATTTAAATTAATTTTTTTTCTCTCTAAAGATGAGAATCAAGAAATGTGTGTGGTGATGATGTTAGATTACAATTTTTGTGTTTGTTAGATGTGATCATAATGATGATGCTTTGTTTATTTATAGATTTGTGTGCTAGCTAATGACTTTTAAATGTGCTAGATATTATATATATATATATATATATATATATATATATATATATATATATATATATATATATATAATTAAATGATGGTAGTGAATTCGAATGTGTGTATCTTAGATTATGTTTGTTAGATGGTTATCATCATGAAATTTATTTTTATGAATATATTTATTATTATAGATCATGTATTGGTGAACTTATATCAAACTTTTATATATGAAATTTGCATGCAAAACGACTTATTTAAAAAAAATGCAAAGATATTTTTATAAATTACAAAGTTTATTATGGTTGAAACTATGATTGTAAAATTACGATAAATATTTTTTTGATTGCTTAGATAGTTCATTCATACTTAGTCTAACTTAATTAGTAAAATATTTCAATAGTCACTTCTTAATATAGTTCATTCATACTTAATCTAACTTAATTAGTAAAATATTTCAATAGTCACTTCTTAATATAGTTCATTCATACTTAGTCTAACTTAATTAGTAAAATATTTCAATATTCAGTTCTTAATAAGACAAAAATGTGTAACTCATTCAATTTTTAATATAAAATATTAATAATAATAAATTAATCAAAAATACAATTTAACCAATTCAATATTGGTTTATAAATTAAATCTATTGTTAAATTTATAAAACTTAAGTCAAAATTTTTTACAACTAATTTAGAATTAATATAACTTAAAACGTTCTATTTTTATAAAATTTAATTCATTACTAAGTTATGAGATTTTCAAGCAATTTAAATTTAAAATTTATAGCAACTCTTATCAATTTAAATTAATTTTTTCTCTTTCTAAAGATGAGGATCAATAAATGTAAAATAAGGCTCATGAAGTTACTTGTAGTTGAGGATTTGCTCTATTGGAAGTTCTCCCTTAAAGAGGCAAGTGAACTGTTTTCTAGTAATAAAGATATAACATTTTGGTGCTATTTTGGTTCTTTATTTGTTATTGTACTAGTTTAAATTTAGCTCCTTTTAATAATAAATAAGAGTTAAATAATACAAAAATGATACCATATTAGATTTAAACTTTTGACAAATAATATATTTGATTATTTCTTAATGAACAACTCAAAAAATATTATTTTTTTTTTTCCACATATAACTTATCATGATATAGTCAATAAAATTCATGTTTTCACATTTCTCCTAGCTAATATTACTCCATTTTCACAATGATAAAGCCATGTCTATTTTAAATAATTTACTTATAAACACACAAAAATAGATATTTATTTTACATAATCTAAATATGAATTAAAAATGCATCATGAAGTCTATTTGAAAGTCAAACAAATGCCTCTTAATCACCATCACAAATTCGATTTATATATTCATCTCTCATCGAGGCGGAAAGGATATATGTGCACACCGATGCATAAGTGTGATGCACCGCTATGGAAATTTAAATTTGCAAACCAACATCGGTGAGTAATAGGTATGTGTGCACCATTGACGATGCGGTTGTGTTTGGAAGGGTACTGACTCCGGTGCATGACTGTTTTTTTTATGTATCGATTTTTTTTTTTAATTGAAAGTTATGGTTCCATATTTATAAATACATTTTTCATTTAAGAAAAAAATGTATTTTATACATGAGGTTGATGTATTTTATATGTCAATCATGTAGCAGAGACGTCAACAGAGGGAGCAAGAGAAAATGGCAAATTCATACAATATGGTCTAACCATGGGAGGCCAGAGAGGGAGAATAAATATTTTTTGTCCTACAATACACACTCCAGGTGTCTTACCTGGATCTCAGAGGTCCCTACTACAAACCGTCATAGCGCTATGGATTTTAGAAATGCAACTGCGAAAATTGTATACTTTGTTAAACGTTGCTGGTTCAAATGGTAAAATTAGAGTGAAATGAGAAGGTAGTGGTACAGAGAAACGATATCATATTAGGGTTTCATGGGTCTTATCAGTCACACACCAAACACCGTGAAAACTTGCAGGTATGCTTTTCACACCACTGTCGTATCTTACAGATGATGTCCTTCAAACCAACAACATGATGTATATGGCTTATGCTCGTGACTTTCAATGACATGATGTATATGGCTTGGGCTAGTGACCTTCAATGATCATTTTGGGCATGACAGAATTTAATAATATATCAAGCAAAACACCTTATTATGTAGCCTTACCACTTATTATTACCATTGAAAACGTTTGTGAATCTTACCAATTATATTATAAAATGCCAATAAGATGAATAAAAAAACAATGTAATTAGCGAAAGAAAGAAAACAAAAATATACGACAATAGTATAAATGATGAAATAACACAAGTACACATGACTCTCCATTCTCATCACCCTCATTGTCTTCCTCGCTTGGCATGATAACAATGTTGTTCTCAAAAATATGTTTTGATCTAGGGTCGTTTCTTAATACGAACCAACAATCCCTATCCAACACATCTAGGTAAAAAAACTCCTGGTTGCAGTGATTTGGGAAATTATAAGGCGCCCTAGCTTCATGCCACATATTTCTAGAGTTGATAGATATCAACCCACTATTGCAATTTTCCTTTACATTATTTCGATCAAAGGTGTCCCACCACTTGCACCTAAAAATAACACATTGGAACGAAGAAAAGTCCACTTGACTGATCTCTAGTATCTTTCAAACGTAACCTAATGTCCCCTGCATTAGGTTTTGATCGTGGTGGCTAGCCTGACTAGATTGGTGGAACTCAACTTCCACTCCATAGTCTTGTGTCATGCATCCATCATCGACATCCTTCGTGCAAAAATAATGGCCATATGCCCGCATATATGGGAACAAATGCACCTATAAAAAAGTGAAAAAATCACAATGTCATGTGTCTAATAACCCGAACATAATTAAAAATATAATATATATATACATGTTACAATTCAAAGGTGTAGTATGAAGTTAAAACTGTATAGAAAGAGAATATAATTACTGAGTTGTTGCATCCAATCCCCATGTTTAGCACATCTTCTTCTGCACATGGGCAATGACCAGATGCACCATATTTCTCTTTGACTTGATCAACAACCCAATTGTTAGGGCATGTCATTGGCATATATTTTTTTTAATGATCATGATAAGACACACTTCTACCATTCAACCTTTTCAATTTTTTCCTTTCACTATCCCATTTCCTCCTCTTCTCTTCGTACAATGCGACCCACTATTATGTCACTTCCATAATGAATTTGTTGATGAAATCAAACCAATATATATATATATATTATATATATATATATATATATTATTATATATATATATATATATATATATATATAATAGTACACATGAGATCAAAATATGCATTAATATGTTCAGTGTGAATAGTTACTATGTAGTAATTACACAAATGATAAGTCCACACTTAATCTTTATCATGTGCCTCTTTCCATTCATTTCGAGAAGTTCACCTTCTATTTTGTATTCATACCTTTCGTCATCCCAAACCGCCGCACCTAGTGTGTTGTCGATCTATTTGATGTACTCACTAGCATAATAGAACGACTCATATGATATATACCCCTTTGCCATAGACCCCTCAGGTTTTTCCCTTTGTCAAACAAAATATTTCAAATTTTTCATGTACCTCTCTAAGAAGAACATCCAATGACAAGAAACGACCCCAACTAATTCAACCTCATCTACTTGGTGAATGAGAAGATGAAATTGCAAGTCCATGAAACTCATATGCAATTCCTTATGAGACATACAAACAATCTCAACTATCTCTTGACGCCACCGTGGAATGCTAGCCATATGAATCTCCTTTGATATGATCCAACGTACAACTGCAGATAATTTAGATATGACATGTCATAGGTCTTGGGGGAAGTCATGGTTCACACACCCATGCACAAGCAGAGGATAATGACACTACACAGTAAATAATACATTATACACAAATTAATTTAAATATCTCTTTACATAAAAATAAATAAATAAATAAAATAATGTTTTTGATAAATGTACTCTTATAAGGTTCAAATGGTCATGCGATTTCAACCCCGATAAATGGTCTTCTACCGTGAAAGAATACCATAGTGAAGACCCATATAAATAAGGCACCCTCACACTCATTATAACTTCCTTTGCCAAATAAATCTCATCTTTATTTAAAATTCATGGGATATCACCTTCTTTAAAAGACCAAGAGGGACCAACCTCTCCTTTAGTTTTTTGTCTTAGTCAATGTTTCTTTTTAGTTTTTCAGGCCATGTATCCTCTATATGCTTCATGGCTATTGAATCTATTGGGATTCACATAACTCTTGACTCGCTTCTGTGTGAGGCATGCCATCCTTGCAACATAGCTAATTCTTTGCAATGAAAGAGTCTTTGAATCCTTGGGATTATAGGCATGTGCCTCAATATCCTATGAGGAACATGTGATTTAAACATTTTTTTTTGAATTACAGTACTTGTCATGCCCACATTTCAGACATATCTCTTTGAATGCATATACTACTCTATATAGAATACAATCACGCATACATGCATGATATGATATATAGTCAACACACAACATTTTCAATATCTTCTTTGCCTCTTTGCAGCTACGCAACAAAATATTATCACTCGAAATAACCTTATGTTTGAATATCCTACAATTGATGGGGAATATAATAATACAATATCAATATTTAGCATTCATAAAATCGACCATTTTTAAGTTTGATTGTGTGACAAAGTATAAGGAACTTGATCGATCATGCAAGTCAATTACCTCAATATTGCCGAGAAACATGCATTCAACATGCCAAACTTTGTTTTCACATTCTACAAAAACATTGTTGTCCCCATCTGTGTAGACTTGGCTTGCCTCTAGGTCCAAAGAGAGGGGTGATGGAAGCAGATTTTAGGCTTTCAAATAAGGTATCAGTGATATGAACATCATCCCCTAGCTCATCGTTTTGGAATTCATCTAACAACATTGGCTCCATGGCAGCCGTATCTCATAAGTAATCATCCATACCAACTTCTATTTGATTTCCTCCATTGCAAACTTGTGATGAAGAACTACTATTGTTGTAGTCGTTCCTAATTAGTGAATCTGGACATAGTGGGAATTGAATAGGTGGTTGATTCAACCATTCTTTGTATGCTTCCTCTTTGAGTCTTTCTCTTAATGCAACCTTCTCTCGAATTGAAATTGTAGTGGGGTGCATCGGAAAATGGTAGGTGGGTCACTCATTATCACTAGAATCCTTATAATTTCAAAAAATATTGAACATCATTAGCACAATATCAATGATATTAGTAAGCACATCAATGCAATTGGTTTGTTGAAATTGCATTATACCAAACAATTATTACCATCGTTGATCCAGGATTGTGGATAGAAGATGCCATGTTCCAATTGGCAGGTTGAAGAGGTTGTCCATTGTCATCTATCAACTTCTTGCAATATGTTCCTCCTGATAGGAGGGTCCAATGTTTTTGAAATGGAGGAATATTTTCTGCATCTGAACTCGATTCTGAATCAGGATCCTGCAAATTTGAATACATTTTTATTCAAATTGACATGAATTAAAAACAAATCAATTAGATAATCAAAATATAAATAAAATCTGAACTTAATCGATATGGAAAGGGAGAAATTTGTGAAGGACTTTTATCAACAATATGGAACGAGCTAGAATTTGAAGAATTGTCCATTTTATATTATTGAGATTTTGTCCCTACATAGAAATAAAATTTTGTGTGAATATCTAAAATTAATCTCGAGAACCATATAACCACAATCTGAATTTCAATATAGTTTTCAAACCATTTTTCAAGAATAAGACAACTTTAAGCGGAAAATGTATACTATGAACTACAGCAATTCATGTGGATGCATCCTAAAGGATAATTTGGGATTAATATGCCATTTTATGTGAAATTAAAATTTCAGATAGTTTTTAAACTCAACTATTGCGCTTATCAGAACAAAGCACATCAATGCATTTAAAAAAATAACAACACCATGACGTTCAAATAAAACCTACATAAGTTTTCGACATTTCGAAAATAAATGATATCATATCGGTGCTCTTTTAAGAAAACACACCGACGCATTAAAAAAAAATAACACCGTTACACACCTATTTCTAGATTTCAAAAAATAAAAAACGAATTCAACCAACTTGGTGCTCTTATAACAATTACAACACATATGCTTTTATATAGAAATTGCACCATTGCATTAAAAAAAATTAACCACATCGTTTTGGTATTTCAAAATTTTTAAAAAATGTATCATGTCAGTGCATTGAAAACTTTGACACCTTGGAAATGTCGGTGCACTTGTTTTATAAATGCACCAATGCGCTTGAGTATCGAATACAACGATGTGCAGAGAAATTGAAAAAAAAAAAGTGAATTTTTTATTTTTTATTTTTTATTTTTTTATTTTTTATTTTTTTATTTTTTTTTTTTTAAATTCAAAAACGAGTGGCAATTGATTTTTGGAAATCTATCCATAAAATCTTTTAAATAATAAAAGTTATTCACCATTTCATTATTTCACCCAAAATTTCAAGAGAGTGATTTCCAAGTGAGACATACGAAGAGCATTGTGCAACAACAAAATTATTTGGAGCAACAAAACTATTGAGAAGATCAGAAACTGAAAGGTTTGACGATTGACTCAAAATCTTGCATAGTAAAATTTTTAAATTTTATTGTTTATTTCACTAATAAAAAAATTTACAATTTTTGTAAGGGTTTAATTAAAAGAGAGATCATTTGCAAGAGAGACATACTGGGAGCAGTGTGGAGCAGCGAATTTTTTTTTATAACTAAAACATATATTTTTATTTATGGGTGGCCGGAGCCAGATCAAGTATTACAATTCACTGTTTCATACATTACATTTCTCTGCTTTTTCTAGTCCTCCTTGCCCTTTTAGGGAATAATTGCCATATTCGGTGCCCCTGCATTTATGCTGATCATGCTTTTTTCGAGAGTACATCCTGTGTTTGCTAATCTGTCTGCTTCTGTGTTTAAATCTCTGAGGATATGGAAGAGTTGTATAGAGGAGAAATCCTTCATGAGTCTGTTTACTCTTGTTAGCTGCTTGTTTAGAGCTGGGTCCTTGAATGCTTCCTTGTTTATTAGAGATTTTATCAGCAGTTCTAAATCTCCAAAAACTATGATTTCATTTGAGTTTCCTTTTCTGGCCAGTTGACAAGCTTTTAAAAGACTGAGTGCTTCTGCCTGATTGTTGGTTTTAAGCCCAAGTCCCCAGATGAATTCCTCTTTTCTCCCATTCTGAAAGTAGATGACTCCCCTTGCTCCTGACCTGCCTGGATTTCCTTTCGAGGCTCCGTCGAAAAATATAGTGCATTTTCCTTGTGATTTCCACCACTTCTGGAAACTATCCAAGGTGTCTCTAATCTGCCAATTTTCCTTGTGAATTGGGCGAATGATAGCTAGTGGTCTCGGCGTGGGTGAGAAGCCTTCCAGCCAAGCCTTTTCTTCATTTCGAAGGGAGCTTTCTTTGACATTGGTTTGTCTCAGAGTTTCTATTAGAAGGTCCTTGGCCTGCTTTGCTACAACTTCTGCAGTGATTTCTTTCTGATTGAAAACAGATTCGTTCCGGGAAAGCCACAACTTCCAGTAGACATATTTTGGAGCGACATTCCACACCTTATGCCAAAGAGATTTTTCATTGATGCTATAGGGGTATTGAGTTTTCCAAGTCAAGAACATATCTGTGATCGAGCAATGTGCTGGGGGTCTCACATTCAGCCCTGTCAAGAAGCTGGTCCAGGCTTTCTGTGCATACTCACAATCGATGAACAAATGGACTGAGGTTTCCAAAGCATTCTTGCAGAGCACACAATGATGAGGGCCTACAATGTTCCTTCTGCACAGATTATCTCCGGTCATGATTTTATTGTGAAATAAAGTCCAACTAAAGAATTTGATCTTGGGGATACTGAAATTTTCCCATATCTGTTTCCACACTGATTCCGGATACGGATAATCCTTTTTTCCTTGCATATGTAGATAACCTTGTTTAGCTGTGTACACTCCTGTTTTTCCCCATCCCCATAAATCTTCCTCCTCCTTATGCACTGGTGTGAAATCTGTAATTGCCTCTATGAAATTTTTTGACTGTTCTTTTAAATGCGCTGGAATGTTAGGCAATGTCCAGCACTGCCAGTTGCCTTTGATGTCCCACTCTGCTATATCCTCAATTTTCCGGATTCCTTTTGAACTTAACCAGGCTCTTAAATCTGCAATTTTGTTAATGGCTGAGAGAGGGGGGTGGCCCATGATTCGATCTCTCCACAGCAACGTATTTTTACCATTCCCTGGAATTTTATACAAATGGTTTCTGAAGAATTCGATCCCTTTACAGCAAAGCCTCCAAGCCTGCGTTCCTCTGGAAGAATACGCTGGATTGAAGGAGGTGATCGAATGCTTTTGAAGGTATTTGAGGTTTAAGAGCTGACTGATAGGGTGCGAAGGCTCGGTGATTATTTGCCACAGGAGTTTACAACCCAAAGCTAGGTTTGCTTGCTGGGGGTCACGAATTTGAAGACCGCCTTCGGTAATGGGGCGCTTCACCGTTTCCCAGTTAATGAGGTGAAAATGATCGCTGTTTCCCTTCCCTCCATTCCATAGAAAATTCCACGTAATGCTAGAGATTTGGTCAGCGATTTGTCTTGGTGGCAACAACAGAGAGGCTTGGTATGTTGGCAAGGTAGAAAGCAGAGATCGAATAAGAGTGAGTTTGCCGCCTGTGGTGAGCCAAACTCCGCCCCACGCTGTATTTTTTTTTTTTAAACTTAGTTATCACCTCCTCCCACAAGTGATTACGATTGGATCCCATCGTCAAAGGTAAACCAAGGTATTTTATTTTGTCCTACGTTGCATAGCCTTTGAACCCCAATTCACTGGAAATCTTGTCGATTGCTTGCTGGTCTATGTTCCAACCGTAAACAACACTTTTCCTCTCGCTGACTAACGCACCGGTGATGCTGCAATACTGTTGGAGGATGGATTTGAATGAGTTTGCAATTCTCATGGATGCGCCCCCTAGACGAAGTGAGTCGTCAGCAAAGAGCGCGTGATTCACTGGGGCTATACCTTGGATAATTCTTATCCCAGGAATGGATCCAATTTGTTTCTCCTGAGTCAGCTTCCTGCTTAGTGAATCAGCCATCAAAATGTAGAGAAAGGGAGAAAGAGGGCAGCCCTGCCTCAGTCCCCTGGTGGCTAGAAAAAATTCTGTTGGTCTGCCATTCACCATTGGGGCAATCCAGATGTTTTCAATACAAGCTTTGATGAGGTTTATGAAATCCTGTTTAAATCCAAAGGCTGCTAGAACCCTGAACAAAAAAGAACGGTTAACTTGATCAAAGGCATTACACATCCAATTTGATAATCATACCTTGTTCTTTCTGAGTTTGATTGGAGTGGAGGGCTTCTTAGATCTGGATGACATTGTCTAGGATTTGTCTGCCTTTTACGAATCCACCTTGAGCCAGAGAGATGAGCTTTGGGAGAAGGGGCTTAATTCTGTTGGCCAACAACTTGGCCATGATCTTGTAGGATGAATTGCAGAGAGAGATCGGTCTGTATCTGTCGAAGGAGCCTGGGTTTGTTTCCTTGGGGATTAAGGCGAGGAAGGTGGAGTTTATTCCTCCACCCACTTTTGCCTTCCTCAGGATTCCTCTTATCATTCTGAAGAGATCATTTTTGATTATTTCCCAACAAATTCTATAAAAATGAACTGAGAATCCGTCGGATCCTGGAGCTTTGTCTGGATCCATGGACCAGACTACATTAGTTATCTCTTCTTCCATGACTGGGCTCAACAGAGAGTCGTTATCCTCCTCACTGACTAGGTTTGGAATGGTTGTGAGAAACTCTTCTGCGTCCTCCTCATTTCCATTTCTTTCCGCGCTTAGGAGATTCTGAAAATGTATAACAGCTGCTTCTTTGATTTGAGAAAATCCTTTATACACCTGACCACTAGTGCTGGTAATTTCTACTATATGATTGCGAGAAAGGCGAGCCCTGCACTATCTATGAAAGTATGTGGTGTTCCTATCTCCAGATTTGAGCCACAAGCTTCTAGACTTTAGGTGCCAATGTTCTTCTTCAGTTCTAAAAGAGCAGTATGCGTTCCTTTGGGCAGATTTTTCATTGGCTAAGTCTGTGGGAGAGGGATCTTTCTCCCCCAATTCGAATTGAATTCTTTCCAGTTGAAGAACTGCTTCCTTCCTCTGTCTAGTGGGAGTTTGCATAGATTTCTTTATCCAATATTTAAGGGCTTTTTTTGTGTTTTTTATTTTTTGTTCCCACACATAGCTTGGGGATCCGAGGACATCTATCCTCCATGCTGTTTGAACAGTTTCATGGAACCCTTCTTTACCTGCCCAGAGAGGGCTGAAACGGAATGGGAGAGGGCCAAGGTCTTCTTCTTCTTTTATACATAAAAGGATTGGCTTATGGTCCGATGTGAGCTTAGGGAGGATCTTGGAAAAAACCATTCTATTGTCCATCATTAATGAGCTGCTGATGAGGAATCTGTCCAACCTAGCAGAGATTTGATTTTCTCCTGATCTATTATTGGACCAGGTGTATTTGCCTTTTACGGGTTTGAAATCGACTAAGTCCCACTGTAAAATCAGATTGCCCACAGTATTGATGAAAGGGTCCCTAGAATAAATCCCTCCTCTTTTTTCTTTGGGATCTAGGATAATATTCAGATCACCGCCAATGAGTATATTTGAAGGATTGATCTGTTCTATATAATCCAAGAGTGTCCTCCAGCACTCTCTCTTTTCTTCATAATGGACAGGAACATAGAAGCTAAAAAGAGCGAGGGAAAGGTTGCTTACAGTATGGCGCAGTTCTGTGTGGATCCAGTGTTGGGTCTCTGAGGATCGTTCCAATGAGAAAGAATTTTTTGACCAGAAAGTGCCTATTCCACCGGCCAAGCCCCTTGCATTGACAGTCTTTCTTGAGTCATATTTCTATTTCAAAATGCTGGTGTTTAGAAGGGCTTCCCCTTCTATCTTAGTCTCTTGGAGCATAAGGATGTCTGCGGTTTCCATCTTCAATAAGTCTTTAATAGCCTCTGCCTTATTGGGATTACCCAGTCCCCTACAGTTCCAAGAGACCAGTTGCATCATTTATCGCTTGATGGGGTGGGGCCTCCTACCTTGGACGCCCTTGGTCTTGTATTTCTCCCGATGGTCATTTCAATGGTGGCTTGACTGCCTAGGGTTTTCTGCCGTTCTGATTCTTCTTCCCTAGTTTCCCTGTTTGTTCTTCTTCCCGCTTTTTTTAATGGCCTTTCAAATGTTTCCTCATCAGATGAGCCTGTGTATTCTTGATTCTTCTTCTTTTGTTTTATGATGTCAGCATAAGAAGGAGAAGGAGTGTTGCTAGGATTCGGATTTGGCATATTACCTGGCTCTTGTATGTCTGCATTATTCATCTGTGGTGGATCTTCCTGTTCGGCCTCTGGAGGATCTGCCGGTGGTGTAAGGGATTCGAAGGGGTTTTTATCTCCTGCAATGCTGTCAGCTTCTCTACTTCCACTGTTTTGATTGTTTGTGTCTTCTTGCCCTGATTTGTTCCTTGTCTCTTTTGCTTTGTTTTTGTTGTTCTGCCTGCTGCTTGCTGTTCTCTTTGCTTGCTTCCACTGGTCGCCTTTTTCTTTTTCTGTTGTTTCCTAATTTTTATTTTTGTAATATCTTACATAATGCCCATATTCGTGGCAATGTCGACATTTAAAAGGCAACTGTTCATAATCTAGTTCTTGAATGTGCGACCAGTCTGCCACTGAAAGTTTGATAGCTTCAGGGAGCCCGACCTCTAGATCAACTTCCACACAGATGCGGACGCATGAAAAATGGTCCTTACTCGGAGCCTGATCAATATACCTGCCTAGGGCGTTGCCAATGGATTTCAACGAACTCTGGCTCCAACAGTGGAGAGGGAGGTGTGGGAGGCGCACCCAAACAGGAACCGCTGTGGGCACATCTTGAGCAGGATCAAAATCTGGGTGCCATTTGTTCAAATATAACCCTCGAGGGCCCATAAAATAAGGTCCATTTCTGAAGATCAAGCTTCGGTCTTCCTCTCTGTCAAACACGAAGACGAAGAACCCTTTGCCTACGAAATGACTTTTTATACCTTCCTTAACCAACGGGATCCAGTTTCGATTGACCCAGTCATCTACTTCCTTCGGGGATGGCCATAACCCTATGAACTGGCCAATAAGGCCCCTTTCGGCAAGATTTAGCACTGTTCGACATGCTTCTTCTACCGGTAGAGACACCGTAGGGATGTTGTCTATCTTTTTTACAAACTTTTGTTACGAGAGCGAGATCGGCCGCTTATCAGTTGTAGCAACAAGGGCGCGGAATGCATCTAGATCTGAAGGCCCGGGGGGGGGGGGGGCGGCGGATCGCCTTCATTCGCCATGATCGGTGAGGGCAAGGGTCAGGGCAGGGACCCCATGCACCAGATCAGATCATTCTCCAAAACTCGGATTCTAAAAGGGTCCTGATACTCTTCAGACTGAAGCGTCTCTCGCTCCAAAGATCGCACCGAAGCTCCGCGCCCAGATCAGACAGGGGCCGAGCCCAGGGGGAGCTGAGCAGTCACGAGAGGAAGCTGCGCACGCAGTTCTATAAAAATGAATTTATAGCAGCGAAATATTTTTGATCCGCTGAAAGATTAGAAGTTGAAATGTATGGTGATTCACTAAAAACCTTGGATAGAAAAAATATTCAAATTTTACTGTTTAAATATTTTATAATTTCTGTTAGATTTATTAACAATTCAAAAAAAAAAATTATAACCCTGAATAAAAAAAAAAAATTGTATGATCTTTGTTCTTATTTAAATTTAATTAAAATTCACAAAAAAAAAACTAAAAATTCGATACTTATCTTAAACCCTTACTTCTTCTTGCAAAATTTCACCTCAGGGTTTAACTTTCCTCTACCACTTTACAGTTAGGGTTTCTCAATTTAGACATTTTAGATTTAATGGGTTTGTGTACTTACTATATATATGGTGTTTCACATATAAAGTAGGGGAATCACTTATCAAATTAGATCCAAATCCTATTAGTCCTCACTATTTTTTTTAAAACTGTTCTATGGTCTACGGTGCACCATATGTAATATAATGCACTGGTGCTCCCTATGTAGAATGCACCGGTATATTATAATACTTTTGATTCTATTTAACTTATTCATTGTTGCTTTTAGTGTAATACAACGCACCGACATGCTTCTTCCAAATAACACCATTAAATCATTGCAGTGTGTTTAGCCTTACAAATCACACTGTCATAATTTAAAATTAATTTTTAAAATTAATTTTCCATGATGGTGCTAAACAATTAAACGTCTAGTGCATTTAATGTTATAAATTCGCTGATGGTTGATTCAAATAAATGCACTGGTTACCAGACCTTATTTTGGTTGAAAATTATTTGATTTATTTGTAAAATATATTTAATGGCTTCTGTATTGAATGGTACAGGTTGTATATTGATAAAAAAATGTCTCAAAAGGTCTCAAGTAACAAAAAAATTGATCGACACAATGATAGCACATAAAAAAAAAACAGAGAAGTCAAGTTTACGAAATTAATATGTTTGAACTATATGTAAGTTTAACTAATATGTATTGGTTGGTGTGTGTCATGCAAAACCACAAAATGAACAAGGTTGATAAGATTATTTATAATCTAAGTGCATAAGAGTGCAAAAGCGTAATAGAAAAATTGTGGAATGATGAATAAGGTGAATGAAAAAATACTATTCAATATGAGTTTGTTTTTTCATTAATAATAAACTTAAAAATATTAGATAACATGTTTCAAACAATCTATTAATTCATATATGTTTAACGTTCTATAGGGAGAAACAATGAAGGAAAATATCAATGTTGTTCTAAGAAAAGAAAAATTATGGAACATCTAAATGATGATGAATTGGTCATTAACTTATCTGGAGTGGGGATGGATGTTAATGAAAGGGAGATATTTTTTCATAACTATGAGAGATCTAGTGGAACGAATGTATAGACGTACTTTCCACTTACAATACAAAAATCAATCCAATGATTCTAAGAACCAAATTATATATAAACGACAAGGAGCATTTCCAGAGCAATGGTCAATGAGACATGTCAAACTTGCAATAGAAAAAACATACAACAACAAAAATGAATGATTCAAAAAGTAATATTCCTAATTATATAAAATGATTTTCTAGAATTATATGTATATATTACTACAAACCATTCATTTATTAATATAGATTTTGCTATATTTAGTTTTCCTATATCATTATAAAAATAGTTTATTACTTTTTTCAGGAAGATTATGAAAATCCCAAATAATCAACGCAATGATATGCTAAACATGCCAATAGGAATGTCCAAAAAAATGTATAAGGAGGTGGTCAAATAAATGGACATAATTGCATCATAGGAGGAGTCATCTCAACAATAACAAGCTTCAAATGTATGTAATCATGATTGACTTTGTACATATAAAAAATAATTTAGCATTAAATATTAATTTTAAAGTATTTTCTTGCACAAAAGAAAACAAGATGGAACTCATTCAACACATAAAACAGGACAAAGGAAGAAAATGGTTGATTTCAAAGTTTATGAGTAATTGTTAATATTTCCTTATAACAACTCAAGGTTTCATTTTTATATATTTTAAGTTGTTTTACAACAACTATCCTTGAATTTATTCAAATAGGTGCTAACATACAAAGAAGAGCTACCGGAAGAATTAATTGACATTGGATTAAATAAGGGTTGTGAGTATATGTTGGCATATCAAAAATTAATTGTGGAATTTGTAAGTATCTATGTTGTTTTATTTCTTTGAGTTTATAATTAATAGAACAAAAAAAATATTGTATATTAAACCTATGATTTATAACGGGGTTTAAAACATGCAGGAAACAAAGTATGAAACCATGTGCATAGTTCATGAGTCACTTATTGCTATGGTACATTGTTATTCGATTTACATTGATGTATATTATTTATTTCAATTTTCATTATTCTCACCAATGTAGATACACTCATTACACTTTATTTTTAGGTTTATAGGTGGAAAAAGATCAAGAAGAGGAAAACAATGGATAAAATCAACAAAACATTCCTCCAAATAACCCAAGTCATGGAAGTAGCTCGAGCACTGACATCAGTTCCAACAAAGAATGATGATCTATTTGGATATCAATGCAACCTGTTGTATTTTTTGAAATAATTGTTTGTGAAAATCATACATTTTGTTTATTGTAATGGACACAGTGTCCCAATTGAAAGACAAGGGGTTACCAATAACACTCCCGTTTTATATAACAAAGAGTCTCTTATTGATATATAATAAAATATATTTTAATTTATTGTATTGTGTTATCCAATGTCATTGTGAAATGTTACATAACTGATTAAATATATGGATGATTAAATGTTATAACGAAGAAATGTGAAATCTGATAATATAACAAATTAATCCAAACATCATATACAAATGCACTAATAAAATTTTAATTTATATGAATAATGTTATAAGATATATGTTGACGGATACCTTCCGAAAATATGTCGAAATATGTAGTTGCAAGATAAAACAAATCAATACATGGCATAACAAGGAGCATAGAGTGAAGGGAATGGTGAGTTTTTGACGGAGAGGAGCGATGAAAAGACTCCGTGAGGGTTTAGGGTAATCCCTAGGGTTTTACTGCAGATTACTGTAGGTATCAGGAGCTGTGTACCCGTAACTGATTGTTTACTCGACGTTTCCGTTTCCTGCCCGTCGCTTTCGACTGTCGATTTTTGGCTGAGAATATGGGGACACTATGGATGTTGAAGAGCTCAATTATTTCGAGGAGCCCTTTCCGGACCGTGTCATATTTGGGAACCCCTGTTTCTCCTTGCTAGCATCTGGACCTATTTCCTCGCCTGAACTTGCTCCTCCCATAACGTCGGCAGTGGTCTCTTTCTCTGGGCACTGTTCTGCGCCCCCTCACATCAGATCGCTCTCAATTGATACATCAGCTTTGGATTGTCCCCCTCTTTCTCTGGGTATCTTGCGCATTTTAACTGTGAATACTCCACCATCACCCTCTTTCGATCCTCACCCGTCCATTTCGACATTTTTCTCCACCTCTCCTCCAGACAACCCTCCCTTAGAAGCTCTACACACTCTCCCCTCCGCTCACCTGCTGTCAGGCTGTTTTGAGACCCTTGCAGTCAAGGTAAAGCCCACTAAACAGGTTCCTTTGGAAGGAGTCCCTGATCCATTGGTGGACCATCCATCCGCACCTCACGCGAGCAAGAGGAAGACCAAGTGCGTGAAGGCAACCTCTAAGGACATCACCATCAGATTTGGAGAGACCCCTACAATTGGGGAGGTGACCTACATGGCTAGTACGGTACTTGTTGGGCATGTTTGCGGCAAAGTGTACTCGGCCAACATAATCACTCTATGGGTCAAGGAGATATGGGGTGGTTTACTGAAGGAATTGCCTGAGGTACATATCCTTCCAAGGGGGTGGTTTTCCCTACACTTTGCAAAGGAAAACTACACAGATTTGGTTCTTGCCAGGTACTGGCACATCGAGATGGCTCGGGTTCTCCTAAAGTCATGGAGCCCTCTATTTGACCCGGAGCGAGAGAAAATCAGGGCCGGACCCCTCTGGGTATGATTACCGGGGCTTCCATTATAGTACTGGTGCGAGGAAGTCTTTATCAGAATTGGAAATGCCCTTGGTACATATTTGGATCATGACTATACATTTGTGGAATCGAAGAATTGAAGCCTCACTCGTATTCTGGTACACTTGGACACTCTCGAGGGTCTGGAGGAGAAGATAACATTACAATGGGGGAAGTTCATCAGGGTCCAGATCCTCGACTATGAGGGAGTTTCGTTTCATTGTCGTCGATGCCATAAGGTGGGTCATATCTTCAAAGATTTCCCTATTATCATAAAATTAGAGGATACCCCAAAGGCTACACCTGCTCCATCCAGGATCGTCTCGCTGGTCGTTTTGCACTCTCTTGCTCCGGGTCCTACCCCCTTGACAAGCTCTCCTATTCAAAAGGCGGTGGATGTAGTGCACAGATCGAACTCGCCGCCGCTCACCAGGCTTGAGCAGTTACTGAAGCCACAAAATCTTCGGGTACTCCTCTGATCTCACCTACCTCAAATCTTGATTTTTTTCCATCTGTTGTCGCATCATCTATTCACACATCTATGGCACACTGCACAATGTCAACTCCACCTCTTATTGCCACTATAGCCCCGTCTCTACACTCACTCTCTACTTCCTCTACTTCCTCCACCTCTCCAACATCCTCTATGGTTTCACCATCTCATAGTTACTATATGCGTTCTCGAACCCTAGCTAACGGTACCCCGGCTAGACAGGCTAGGCTAGGTCTTACCCTTCCCGGTTCGGTTCCTTTGACATCTCGGGGGAGGAAGTCTGATCTATCCAAAGCCATCATGCGTGCTGGGGCAGAGGTAGCTTTTAGTCGTCAATCCACTCTTAACGGGGTTCTTAGAGCTTTGAACACCTCGAGTAGAGTTCCCCCATGAAGTGTCTATCTTTTAATTGCAGAGGTATGGCTAGTGCCTCTAAGAAAATAGCCTTGCAGAGACTTTTTGAGGTTGAGTCGATTGATATCATACTGCTTCAAGAAACCCTTGGTTCGGGTTATCACATTACCTGCTCTCTGCAATCTCTTGCCCCGGGTTGGACCTTTTTGGCTATGGATGCTATGGGGAGATCTCGAGGACTTGCCATTGGATACAACCTTCGTACCATCAGGGTTGATGCATCATGGGGAGGACTAGGATTCATGGGCATTGATTTATTCTCTGCTGAGCTTGGATATAACCTTCGGGTTGTTAATGTTTATGGACCCTGTCATCAGAGGGAACACTTCTGGCAACATCTGCTAGCCCTATCGATCCTTGCTCCTGACCACATTATCATTGGAGGAGACCTTAATTTCTCCCTAGTCTTCAGTGAATCTTGGGGGACTATGGCACAAGTGGATTCTATCTCAGGGTACATGACAAACCTTTTGGAGCACTCCAATTTCGTAGATGTCCCCATGCATAAACCCCTCCCCACTTGGAGGAATAAAAGGGTGGGTGAAGCGGCTCTGGCTAGAAGACTAGACAGATTTCTAATGAAAGGCCCTCTTCTACGGCTCCTGCACCATTACAAACAATGGGTTGGCACAGGGGGCATATCAGATCACTCCCCAATCTATTTGGAGATTCTAGGCCCTCATTAAAAACCAAAAGCCCCCTTTAAATTCAACCATGTTTGGTTACAGGATCCTGCCTACATCAGTTTGGTCAAAGATTTATTGGTTGCCAATCCGATTAATAGAGCTGAATCTCTGGCAAAAAGATTTTGTCAAAATCTATCCAAGCTCAAGCATCTCTCTATTAATTGGGCCAGAGATAAATATATGACGAAGAACTCGCTACTGGTCCATATTGAAACTGAGCTGACCTCTTTGCTTGATGAAAGAAGTCTGGGGTTTACTTCTGTTGAAGACAAGTCACACTTGATTGAGTTGGAGAACCAGAAGGCACATATTTTGAAGGAGAGAGAGGAATCCATGAGATTGAGGAGTAGAGCCATATGGTTGAAAGCTGGGGATGATAACACTAGATTCTTTCAAAATTATGTTAAGGGAAGAAAGGTATCTAATACCATTTGGAATCTTCCTCTATCTGAGGGAGGTATAATTGACTCTTTTAATAAACTCTCCCACCTTGGCTCTACACATTTCTGGAATCTGTATAAAATCCTCCTGGTTCAAATCTTGTTGACATCATCAATGTGGCTCGACATTTCCCAAGATTTGTTAATGAGGAAGAGGTAGAGGAGCTATATGCACAGGTAACTACTGGTGAACTTGAAAGCATGCTAAAATGGTTCAAGAAGGACAAGAGCCCAAGCCTAGAAAGTTGGACCATAGAATTTTATCTTGCCTTCTATGAGCTTCTGGGTCAGGACCCGTTGAAAGTTGTGGAAGAGTGTAGATTATCTGGATCTATGTACAATGCCATCAATTTGACCTTCATTGCCCTCATCCCAAAATCTGGCACTCCTTCCTCTTTTGATGATTATAAGCCTATATCTTTGAGGAACTGCTTTTACAAAATCATATCTAAGATTATAGCCAATAGACTCAGGCCTATTGTCTCCCATCACATTGCCCCTCAGCAATTTGCCTTTCTTGAACACAAACAAATTCATGAAGCCATTGGATCAGCACAAGAAGCTATTCATTCTATTTGGACCAGAAATCATAAGGGCATCATTCTCAAAATAGATTTGGCAAAAGCTTTTGATCGTGTAAGCTGGCTTTACATTAAGATGCTTCTTATCCATTTGGGCTTCCCTCAACACTTCATCACTTGGATTATGGCCTGCATGACTACCCCCACCTTCAGTGTTCTCATTAATGGCTCTTCTTCTCATTTCTTCCATTCTGAAAGGGTGCTTAGACAAGGATGCCCACTCTCTCCCCTCCTCTTCCTGATTGTCATGGAGGGACTTAGTCGCCTGATTGCATCAACAAAGAGGGATGGAGATCTCCGTGGTCTTAATATTTCTGATGATTTCTTCCTCACTCACCTCCTTTTTGTAGATGATGTTCTTATCTTCCTTGATGGTAGTATTCGGGACTCCTGTACTTTCTCCAAAATCCTCCTACTTTTCTCATCTACTACTGGGATGTTAGCCAACCAATCAAAATCTACCATCACCTTTGCCCGAACCACCATTCATGAATCCCACTTTGCACACCAACTCTTTCCTTACTGTATCCATCCACTGGATAGGGGCCTCAAATACTTGGGATTTTGGATAAAACCTTCTAGTCAGAAGATTGCAGATTGGGTCTGGCTTATTACAAAATGGGAAAAAAGGTTGTCCATCTGGAGCCATGTATATCTATCTAGGGCTGGCATACTCGTCCTTATCAAATTTGTTCTGGAGGCTACGCGAGTCTTCTAGATGGCACTTGCTTGGATTCCCAGGAATATCTTAGCTTGTGTGCAACAACTTTGCAACATATATCTTTGGAACATGAATTAGGACAAAATAATCTTCGCATGGGTTAGCTGGAAGAAGATTGCAATGCCTAAGAAATGGGGTGGTTGGGGTCTAAAAGCTCCTTTTTTTGGTCAAGCCCTTGTTGCAATAATGGGTTGGATGCTGTTGATTGGACAAAACCTTTGGACATCTATTTCTTATCATAAGTATATCTGGCCTCAACACATCATGGACTGGGTTTGATTGCCAAGTTGGCCAAAATCAGGCATCTCATCAGTATGGAAGGCACTCCTACACTCTCTTCCACATATCAGGGACAATCTTGTTTAGCGAATCATTGATGGTACCAAGGTCCGCTTTGGTCTGGATCCATGGACCGGAGGAGGAGGTAGACATCAGCGTTCTAGAGAACTCATTCAACATCTATACTATCATGAGATCAAGGTGCTTGCAAATATTGTCAATCATCAAAACACCTGCATATTTTCTCAAGCATGGAAATCCGCTTGGCAGCTTGAATTACCTCCATGTTGGCACTAAGAATGGAAGGATTACATCTCTACTCTATCTAAATCGCACATCAGGATAAAGGAAGGTCCTGATGAACTAATCTGGTGTCACGCGGAGAATGGTATTTACTCTCCCAAGTCAGGGTATCTATCCTTGATACTACACAAAAAACCAGATCAGATTACATCTTGGTGGAAGTAGATTTGGAAACTTATGGCACCTCCCTAGACCAGATTGTTTTCTGGTGTATCCTCAGAGATAAAGTGCCTACGGGAGAACACCTCACTCACAGGTCCTTTCATGGGCCAAACTGGTGCATCTTATGTAAATGCGCATCCAAATCAACTACACATCTCTTTTTGAATTGCTCTGCCCTAAACACTCTCTGGCAAAGCTTATCTTCTTCCATAAATTTTTCTGGGCAATGGGTCGGCGATGATCTTGGCAGTGCTTGGGAGGACTGGGCTAGTCGACACAAGGGTTCCAAACTATAGAGCCTCCCCTTGATCACCTGCTAGTATATATGGTTGGCCTGAAATTGATCCATCTTTGAAAATAGGCCGGTGTGTTGGCCGCACATTGTGGCAGGTATTGTATCAACTTATAACGAGATGCCTGATCCATAGTTATCTAGAGTTCGCAGACCTCATGCATCTCCTCTCATTGATAAGAACACACCTTGGGCATATTTGATGCCATTGCCAATTAGCCGGGATGTGGTGGCGGATTTATTCTATTTATTAATGAACAACATTTCTATAAAGTGAAGATGGGTTTAGGAGCTGGAACTAATAATTTCGCTGAACTCATTACCTTACGACACCTCTTGCATTTCTCCTTGGGACATCATTGCATAAACTTGAACATATTTGGAGACTCAAAGATCATTATAAATTGGTTCAATAATATTACTGCTTGTTACGTTCACACACTCAGTAATTTATTGGATGAAGTTAATATATTCAAGGCTCAATTTAATAACATCACTTGCAATAATATCTACAGAGAGCATAGCAGCAGTGCTGACCAGCTATCCAAGGAGGCCTCGATACTACCCAGAGGAGAGTGGATGATTCAGGAGCAGCGGGGGACAAATAAATACCTCTACTTCCATCGTCCATATATAAATCAGCATTATCACAGGGCGGAGAGCCCTTGATCAATGGATGTTTTTTATGTCTTCCACTGGAAATTATGAATTTTGACATTGTACAGACATATTATGCTAGTTTTTTTTGTAATTCCCTGCGTGGCACATGTACAAGCTTATAACAAACTCCTTCCACAGATATTATGGCAGATCACCCTGCGTGGTGAATCTGAACAGCTCATAGTTTTTGATATATTTTGAAACAAGTCCTTGGCGACTAGAATGATACAGCATATGCAAATGCATCTACAATATGTAATTTTTCTATGATTAATGAAAAATTACGGATTTTTCTGGTGGAAAAAAAAAGATATATGTTGATTTTTGATAAATAACGAATTTAAAAAATTACAATAATTGCACTGTCATAGGTCAATTTTCCCAAAAAAGAGAAAATATCTTTCAAAAAATTGGTATGTCTATAACATAAAAACGCACCAGTGCGTTATTTTATATAAAAGCATCATGATGACATCTTTTTGCTTGACCGATGCCTTTTTATAAAAGGATGACACGGGGCATTTATTTCTTTAAGCATCGATATTGTTTGATATTAACACCCCAGTGCATTGTAATTCTTAATGCACCGGTGCTTTCATAGAACTACAACCTGGTGCTAAAAATTATTATTCCCTGCTCGATGCATTATGAAAACAAACAACATTGGTATTTTTGTATAACTAACACACTAGGGCATTTGTACAAATGATACTCATCAACGTTGCAAATTAAAAAAAGTGAACGGTACAACAATTATTTTGTATGTGCCCTGTGTCGTTCCTTACAAGAAAGTCATAGGGATATTTGATATAATAGCACTGGTGTAGTATATATTACATGCCAATGTTGTTTGCATTCAATGTCTCAGTTCTTTTAGTTAGGTATGCCACCAGGTGCTTTTATATATGTAGTGCACTAGTGCTACTTGTTCCATGAAGCACAAAAAAAAAAAAAACATCCACTAAAACCTCCGTCTGCCCAGATTTTTTCAGTTGCGATAAAGTTCCATTAAAACCTCCACTAAAACATCCGCTATTGCAAATGAATGTTTTAGCGGATGTTTTTTTGACATTTTTTGCCAATTTTATAACACTAAAATCCTCCGTTATAACCTCCACTAGAAGGTATTTTCCTTGCAGCGTTGGTTGCCATTATCCTTAGGAATTTGCCTTGGCTCCAATTATTAACATAAGAGATTGTGCAAACAATCTTTGAAACAAGCAATTAAGTTGACATTGTGAGGCATACAATTGCAATGTATATAAGGTACTTTCACGGAAGGGAAAAGAGAGGGTTCGCCTATAGAAGAAAAGTAATATTACTATCCTAAAAGAGACACACAAGAGCATGAACGAATCATTGATTAACCTGCAAATTAGTTCATAATATAGAAACGATCATAAAAAGCAAGTAAAAACGCACATTCAACAAGATGCATACCAAAACCAATGAAAAAGTTCATTTTCATTACTATGTGTTAACATAAACATACATTGCAAACAATGAAATAATAGTCTCACAATCATTCACGACATATGGATGAAAGTGCGTCGACTCTTAAAGCTTCATATATTGAGTGAATGTACCAAGATACATGATTACAATGCTGACACACTAGCCCCAATAGTGGAACATTAAGTCACCACTTGCTCCTCCAAAGAAAGATCTTCCCTCCTATGCCAAACTAAAGAAGCTAAGATGAAAAGTCCAAAGTCCAAATTCCTTTGTTTGAGTTAAGAGGGTTTATTTATAACAAATGAGGTGACCTTTCACCTCCTATGCAACTATTGACCTCCCTCATGACTCTTCAGCTCCCATGTGACTTTTCAAATTCCTATGTGACCTTTGAGCTTCTATTGGCTCTAGGACTTTATAGTGACTCTCATATTCCATGTGGGCCCCTTGGGCTTCCGTATATTTTACATTTTTTCATTTTGAAATACAATAATTACATTCCATAAATGATGTGGAAAGATACATTGACACATATGAATTTGTGATGACACTTGGACAAGCTATAAATTAGCATTGATGACATGGAACTTCATTGTAATGTGTCTAGGCCAAGCCTTTCTCCTTGCTGCTATGACTTTGATTTCTTAATGATGAATCTTTGCTTTCTCTTCTTCATCCTCCAAAGGGTCTAGATGAGTGTCGAAACCTTCCAATTTGGCATTAGTTACCATGTTTTTGCCTTGGTCCAAGATTCTTTCATGTCCTTCATGATGGTTCTTTCTTCTGCTCCTTCGCAAGTGCTCTCTTGTAGCCTCTCCTTGATGATATCCTTTGAGGATTACCTTGCCATGTTGAAATGATAACACCTGCAGATGAAGTCCACTCATGAAGTTCAATATCAGTTCAGAAACCACCTATTCTACCTCTTCTTTGCTGATGGAATAAGTTGACTGTGATGAGACAACAGGTAAAGGTTTTAAGAGCAGGAGGTTGAGAATTGTGCAGTTGAGCATAACAGGGGTTGAGAGATGACCTCCCTGTCCACTGGAACTACACAATGTAGAGTAGGAGAATCATTAGATGAAGGGGTTGCACCATTTGGCAAGTTAGTAAGACAAGGAGGTAAGGTTACACAATTGCAGTAGTTGAAGAGGAGGCTTAGGAGATTGCTAGTTGGACAAGTTAGTGACACAAGGAGGCTCCACTATCTACTACAACTGCACAATGTGAAATCCAGGGAAATATAGGACAAGATAATATGCAGTTGAGGAAGTCAGTGATGTAGTGAGGTAGGCTTGTTCACTGGGATTGTGCAGTGTGCAATTTTAGGAGGTATGGGATAGTAGATTCTGAAGTTGAGGAATGTAACGCCCTACTTGATCTGTTACACAAAAATATCGTCACCTTGATTATTTGCAGTCGGTGTAGGCCTATCATTACCTATACCGGCTTCCTAAGCAAGTCTTAAACCTCAGCTCTTCAAAACAAGCTTGAGAAATGAGAGAAAGACATAAAAAAAGCAATGTAACTCTGGTTTCGCACTTTCTCTTACTTTTGCCTGCGGGCCCGCACCTTTTGTTCAAGTTATCTGCGTACTTATATGCTCTGTATGTAAAGGAGAGGGTGCGTACCCCTGTAAAAGTCAAAAGGCACAATCTTTATCTTAAAAAACTCATCTTGGGTTAATTCTAGAGTTTTCTAGAAGCATTTGTTACGTGGATTGTTCGCTCCAAGTGGTTCATGCATCCCATCATAGGAGGAACTAATCCCTTGTTGAGAGGAGCTATCCCTTTGAAGGAGGACTCTATCCCTTTGAAGGAGGAGCTGGTAACTGATCTCCATTGCACTATAAATTGAGGCATTGGGTCAGTGGCCAGAGAGGTTAGAAGCTGAACTTTTGAGGGTAAATGCTAGTGAAATCAAGACTTCCTATTTGAGCTTAAGAGGAGAGATCACATACCTTTTTGGCCCCATTAGGGAGTGAGTGAAGCTTGTCAAAGTAGAGGAGACTTCTTGTTGGACCCTGGAAGGAGCTTGTACAGCGTCAAGGCAAAGGTTGTAAGGTTCTTTTCTTTTGAATTAATACAATCAAGCTCATTTTTCTCAACAAGTATCTTATGCTATTTGTTTCATGGACTCCTTGACTTTCATGTTAAATATGTTTTATAATATTGGATATTCAGGTGCTATTTAATTGTTTGCCTTGTTTGTGCTTGCAGGTTTGCGACAAAGGAACTTACTTGGATTAAAGGAGCGAAGGCATCTCCAAACTTGCGTTGGACATGAGGTAGGCCCTTAAACACATTTGTTTACCATTATTTATAAACCACATTTAGAGAAAGATAGTGTCTAGTTGGTTTGTTTGTCATTAGGTCTTCATTAGATTCTAGGAAGGTCTGTCTTGTCCGCAAGATCGACTAATTCCGCGTGAGAAAATGGCATTTCATGATATGTATTTGATGCAAATACGTTGATGATCTAACTTATGATGTTATTTCATGAGGTGAAGCATGCGATAGTTACATACAAATTTATGACATACATGAGCATAAAGTTCGTTATTATTCATAATGTTGCGATTAACATTGATGAATGTTCTCATGATGACATGCAAGACTTGGCATGTGGATTATTTTCTATGATACTATAATGGTATGGTTAATGCATTGGTTGCATGTTGAGGTGTGATGATTCACAGGACTCCAAAAATGCGCCAAGAGGGCCGGTTTATTTGATGATTTCGTGCGAGTCCATACACACGAGGGAGAATAAGTAACACCATATGGGTTGGGGACAAAACTCAATCAACACTACATATGTCAGTGGTTCCTTTGTCTTGTGTATAGCTCTTGAAGAGCTGTGGGACCATCTTGAGGAGGCCAAATGCCTGATGTTCTAGGATAGGTGCCTATTATTGCATTGGGATGCCGAAGTCTAGAAGGGTTGTAAAGGACTTCGACCCCTGGGGCTGTGCGCCTTAGTAGTTGTGGAGGGAGTGCGCCAGCCTTGCGAGATGCCCGAGGTCATTGAGTACTGAACTGGATGCCTGCCTTGGGGTAGATGAGGTCTGAGTTAGGCACAAGCCTTGGGGCCAGCCTTGGACTAGGATATAGACTGGTTCAGGCTTATGCCTGGTGCCGAAAGTGGGAAAAAGGACAGAGATTCCTTGAGATTTCCCGGGGTGTTGGGGACTTCCGATGCTTACTGGTTATACTAGTTTAGTAGACGGTGTTGGCAACATGAAGTAAATAAAATAATAAATAATTCAACTTAACTTTGGGACAAAGTTTCTTAAAGTGGGAGAGTATGTAATATCCCCCCTTAATATAAATAATAAATAAATAATAATAATAATATAATAATAATAAATAAATTTAAATTTTATAATAATACAAAATAGATAATAATATATATAATAATAATAAATAAAATACTTAATTAATAAATAATAAAATAATAAATGTTAAATGTTACACTAATAAATATATTAAAAATATATACAAGAAAATAAATAAAAATAATAAAAATAAAAATAGTAATAACCATACTAAAGATCTAAATAAGAATAAATAGAAATAAAACAAGAAAGCTAAAAATCAAAAGAAAAGTAAATAAATCAAACAAGAAAGCTAAAAAACAAAAGAAAGTTGCATGTAGACACATGGAGTGTGTGCATGTGGTTCCCCTTCCAATGTTTGTTCTATTTAATAGATGGTGAGGAAGATGAGAGATTCCCTGCATTCCATCATTCCGAGATTCTATTTTTCATTCTCTTGGGGGAATTGTGTTCTAAGGCTTAGGAGTTATTGGCAGTAGTACGTTGATTGAGGGCTTGGGGGTGGCTAGTTGTAGCAAATCCTTGTGCAATTGAGCCTACAGTTGGGTGGAGAGTCGTCCCCAAAACCTTGTTGTGGTAAGCCTACTTCTACCACAGGTAAGCACTATTCATAGTTTGAATTTAGTTAATTAACTACATGTTTATTTGGCTAGGTAAATGCCACTCTGATTTAAATTTAATGTTAATAAGTTAATTAGATATTTATTTTGGGTTGTTACATCAACCATTAATCTATGAAATCAACTAAGCATACAAATACAAGAAGAGGAGCCTTTGCTGCTAGGGTTGGACCCTAACCCAAGAGCTTCAGCCCTCTGAGTCAACTCAATGCTGGATCAAGGAAATGCTCATTCTCATTATCAAAACAAAAAATTACATCACAAGGTCTTCCATAAGTCTTGAACTTGAAAATGACTAGTGATTTTACAACAAAATTTCGAATCCTAATGAGGCTCTATGCCTCCTTATTTATACAACTGAAGTCTCCAACGACTTCCTTAAATCTAGGGAGACTAGGCTCCCAAACTTGAGATAATCTGGTTCTTTAACTATCACTGGCTCGGCTGCCTTTTGATCTCCATGACTTGGTTGCTTGTAACTCCGAGCTAGTGCGATTGATGGAGGAATATTTGAATGAGTGAGGAGTAAATGAGGAGGATGTTAGGATATTCCGACACATAGGAAATAGTTAAGTATAACTTGGTCTAGTATAGAGTTAGGTAAAGTGTGTTTCTTTACTATGTACTTTTGTAACTTACAATCCGACGGTCACGATATGTAGTGATCGGACGGTTCATTCTCTCCTTGGTATTACCGACACTTGATCCGTGGCTTAACACCCGATTGGTCCTTGATCTCTATTTAAAGAGAATGGAGGGTCATTTGTAGGTTAACTATTCATGAGAGAAGCTTATGTAAAATTTCATTCTTTTATTAATAAATTGCTTGAAGTGGCCGCATTGGCTCAGGCCGTGGACTGTTTCCCTCTTTGAGGGTTTTAACCATGTCAAAAACACTGGTGTATTGATCTTTGATCTGTTTGTGAGCAGTGTCCTTTGGTGTTCTATCTGAGGAACTTACCCTGTAAATTCCTACAGAGGATCTATCTCCTACAATCTCTTTTCCTTGTCTCAATTGAGTTTCAGCCCTTAGTTAGCCAAAATTTCCATGATTTTCTCTCAAAAACCTGCAATTAATGCGCATTAGTCCACTAGGCATAATATCTCACTTTGACTCATCTCATTAAGCAAAATACAATCAAAACATGTAAGAAATTATGAGAAGAGTTGATCTGAATAAGCTAGGAGGTGTATTAAGGTCCATATAGTTACCCAATGATGAGGCTCGTCAATATCACTGAGTGTTGTGACATGGGGAATAACACTTAGGTGCTAAGGCCTTCGGGATCTTGTCGGGGGCCTATCCCCTGTTTATTTCTCTGTGCCTTTGGTTTTATAGGTTTATACTACCAAACACCTACCACATCGGAAGCCCCTAGGCATTGTAGCTTTTTCAAATATGCATTTACACAGGAGTTACGAAACTCTGAGCTCTGATATGCTCCACAATACTTTAGGCACTAGGCCTGATCTACACCCTTGGTTATTTGGCTCTTCTACGACCAAATTCTAATCAATCATTAAAAGCCCCTTGTATTGTAACTTTTTTGATTTGTAATTAGAATAGAGTTACGATGTATTCTTCTTCCAAAATACTCCATATCACTTAGGTGCTAACCTCGCTACACACCCTTGGTTTTATTAGTCTCTTTGACCAAACACTAACACTTTGGAGCCCCTCTCATCGTAATGTTTCTCCAAAATGCATTTACAAAGGAGCTATGACATCTTTGACCTCCAATATACTTCCATAACACTTAGGTGCTAAGACTTCTCTATGCCCTTGGTTCTTTAGACACCCACGACCATGTGCCAATCAATATCGGAGGTCCACACATCGGATCAAAACTTTTCTATAAAATAATTAGATAGGAGTTATGAAAACTCCAACCTCCGAAATTCTAATCTTTGATATGAAGTCACGTTGATGCCATCATCTCCATATGGCATCTCCTCAGTGGTGACACGTGTCACCTGGAGTTTCCCCATTAGGCCACCCAATATCGTTGAATATGAATACCACATGTCCTTCGTACTGCCACATCATGTTGACATCATCTACCACATCAGCTCCCGAGGGACCAATTAGCTCTCGCCATGTGTCCTATTAGAGGAGAGAAAAAGGGTCCCTTGGTTATTAGTTTTTCAACAAACTCCTTTATAATTCTTATTTCTTGCAACCCTCAGTGCTTTCAAAAGAAATCGATTATTAGGAACTTACGAGATTCTGATCTATAAAGTTTCGAACCTCTGAGGTTCTCGCCTTCTCCGATATTCATCCTTATGATGTTCTTCCAGCTTAGCCCTTTCGTATTGGGTTCCTTTCAAATAAACCACTGAGGAAATAAACTATTGAGGTTCTATATTCCATCCTTTCTAATATTGGGTTCTAAGATTCGGTTCCTGAAACTCCAAGCCTCTGAAATGTTTTCCTCTCGAGGTCTTGAAATACCAGCTTGCTCTGATATTCCAATATGCTACCTACTAGTCCTTCCAATATCGTGTCTCGATGTTTTGAGCCTTATTTGATATCCAACGTTCCGAGAATCGTCTCCTAATGGTCGGTCTGCTCCTTTCAGGTCTCTTTTAAACAATCTGCTGAGGAAATAAACCGTTGAGGTCCTCACCTATTCCTTCCTTGTTCTCGGATCGAAATGTTTCTCAAAAAGGAATTTCGTTGAAGTTACAAAGCTCCGAGGTCCCGATATTCCTTCCTTTGATCACCTTTTAACTCTATTATCATGGTTTGTCACCAAAATTTGACTGGGAATAACTCCTGCTCCAGGAGGCCATTTGCAGACTTCTACATACCGTTGGAAATCTATTTTAGAGCACTTTCCAGTGGATAAGGTTCAATGTAGGCTTTAAGCCCATTTTCTACCTTAAAAATGGCTACAAACTCTTTGTCATTCTTTCCACCTTGGGTCTTCTTCTTCTACCAAGAACCTGCTCTTCAGAGGCATTTTGTAAGGTTCCACATACCGTTGGAGAGATAATTTAGAGCACTAACTAATTGTGTCATCTCCAAGAGTATCTGAGATGATCTCTTGAGGAAGAACCTCCTCCAAAGTTTGGGACTCCCAACCACCATAGTCATCATTTTATGGCTTCTCTTATGCCTACTACTATGTTGATTCTTTACCAAAGACTGCAACAACCATGGGACTCCCCTTGAGCTTGACAAAATTGTTGCCATTATAGCTAGCCTAATAGACATCAAAGCTAACATCTATAGCCACAAACCTCCATGATATTCTGATTGACATTAATGTCAATGCTCTTACCAACAATCAATCAAAGCCAATATGTCCAACACATCTCCCATCATGATTTTTGACACACTTGCAGCCACTAACCATCCAGGCAATGCCAATTTTCCAACAAATATATTAAAATGTTCATGCCCCTTCAAGATTATAAGAATTACTTGTGATGCTTTTCAACATTTTAAAGTTTTTTCGACATAGGCTAATATGTCTCTAGAGAATAAAACCTAAATGGAAAAGAAATTAATCTCGCTATCTACCACTCAAGCTATTATTCTTTAACTTATTTTTACATGAAATTATTCGTAACTTATTAATACATTTTATATATTAATTATTTATATGATTTCAAATTTTGATGCAATTTTTTGCTTATGAATAGATTTCCATGCCTCGTTTTCACGATTGGTAAGAAAAAACAAGTGAAATTCATAATGTATCAATGAATGACACAAGATGGGATGAGAGGCTAGGTATCTAGTTAGCAAGTAACTTTGTACCAATATCACATTCACACACAAAGAGAAAGGTTATATAATGAACAAGGTAACAAAGCATATGGAAATGATGTTAGACCATGTATAAAGAATAAATATCATAACCATGCAGCCTATGAAGTTGTTTCATGAGATTCTTAATCCTAACACTAGAAAACACAATTAGAATTATGACGAGACTAGGATGAAAAGTATAAGAATGAAGGAAAAAGTTAATATCATCCAGAAGTATAATTTCCAAGTCTCATTTAAGAATATTATACTTATCCCCAACCATTGGAAATCTCTTATTAAGTTTTGGACTGAAGTGGTGGATTGTAATGTGTGTTCACTAGCACGTGCATTTGGATCTTGAAGGCCTCGTTTGTAATTTAAAATCTGATTTATTGGAAATAATATTGTTAACATTAGTGACATAGATTAAGGACAATATAATAGGGATAAAATATGTATTCAGAAACTTTAATTGTGACAAAAAAAAACACTTAGTGTGGGATTTGTACTTTAGTCTTCAATGGCTTTTGTGTACATTTTTGGGCATATGTTAAAATGACTTTTTGAATCTTAGAAGAGGCTTTCTAAACGGTTTGGGGGATAGGAATGCAACCCAAACGCTAGCATTTAATTAATACCCTTGCATTTATAAATTTAAAAGTTTTTCAAGTTTTCGCTTTTTAAGTTATGAAAGTTGTGAATTTATGTTGGGTATGTATTATATTCCTTGTACAATTAATCTCGTGCATAAGTCATATAAATGGGGCATAGTAGGGCTTCACAAGGAGCAACAACTCCTCCGCATAAGATTTTGAAGGCAAAGACCTCTACCAAAAATGTTTTGAGTGATTTTTTTGCATATGTTTTTGGCAATTTTTGGCACATAATTTTCATTTCTAGTAGTTTTATAGTGCATTGTGTTTAGCCCCTAGTTTTATAATTATGATTAAAGAATTATATTTTTAGTCTAATCTATGGTTAATTATTGCGGATCTATTTATGTCACAAGATATACATATTGTATTAGATATACATATACTAAAATAACTTGTTGCTCTTCCTAGTTTTTGGTTTCTAAGGTAAAATCTCTATGTTAAATGTGTGTTTGAGTCTTTTTTATTTTTTATTAAGAATCTATTTTGTAGAAATTAATTGTACATGGTTAAAATCAACAATCTAAAGGGATATGAGGGATTTTGTCCATTCATTCGAAATTTCTTGGTTTCCTTTATGCTTAATGATTAATGATTTGGAAATCCAAGGTTGCAATGAGAAGTTATGATTCTATTAAAAGGAAAAAATGGTACTTTGTTGGCACTAATTTTAATTGATATTTTATTGTTTTTTGATACTTCTATGAGTTTGTTTCTAATCTTGAACTTGCATAAGAGACAATATAATGATTGTAATATTTCAAAAAAGGAGTTTCAAATCCTTTTTCAAGGTGAGAAGACTTAAGAAGGTACTAAAGCTACAATGACGCGTTATGATCACTAATGAGTCAAGGAAGCATGAAAAGAACAGAAAAATAATGAAAATTCAATGGTTCAAGTAATGGAATCTATAATTGACTATGAGAAATGAATATATTGCTTTGTAGATTAGCCAAAAAAAATTCATTAACTCTAGAATGTATTTCATCAAGCGACGAGTGAAATCACTCACTTGGGGAGATTATCATATGCCCACGCTAGCGATTTTCTTCATGAAGGCTAAAGGGGTTGGTAGGCCAACAAGATTTTGAAGTTAGCAATTGAAACTTGATGTTCAAAGTGGGTGTACTTTACAATTATAGACCGTAGAAAGATGTTAAAAAAGTTCTAGTTTTAGGTAGTTTATTTTTGAGAAACTTCTATTTCTCGCACTATGATGGGTTAAGAAAGATTTCCTTTTACCACATTTAGCACATTTTTCTTTTCCTTATTCATCCATGTCTCTTTAAAAAAACAAATATAAATAACGATTCAGATATATTTTTGAAACTACTCCATAGTACCTCTATTAAATTCGACACTCAACAAATTCCTTTGGGGACAAAAGTTACTTGATATTTTATTTATTTAGAATGGTTACAACTTTTAGATTGTAAGGCTTACTTGTGTAATAATGTCAAGTTGTAACTAGTCATTGAGAATTATGTAATCAATATAGATTGTTGAGATAATTGCTCAACTACTCTCTCTAATAAAAACTAGTAAAATTTTATAATCATTTGCAATCTCTATAAAACATAAAATCATTGTTGTATTAATGAATTAAATTTGATATCAAATATATTCTTTGAGTTCATTTCACTGCTCATCCTAGATTGTGTTATCATTGCCCCTCCCATTAATCTAGGTCTTATTATATTGTAGGTCCCAAAGCTACAATGTTAGAGATCGAGTTTGAAAAGAAAAAAGTTGTATAGATCATGAACAAGGATGCATTGAGCCCCGTTGTGAAGGGTTAATTGAGAACATACGTGTTCAATGATGATCAGAAATACCATAAGGAACATGCTAGGATTTGATATGTGATGAAACTGAGATTTTGGGGGTTGCCCAAAATCCCAATTCCATAAAAATCAATGCTTACAGGTTAAATTCAACCAAACCCTATCTAGAAATATAATCATTTTTCTCGTAGCAGATGCGCAAGCACGATCAGAAGTCAAGCGTAACGAAGCTCAGAGACGCTTTTACTAAGTAAATACCAAATCAGTGAACAATTCCGTGAGCCTCTTTCATTTTCATGAATTGTATGCTTCGGCTGTAGAGGATAGCTGCCTACTTCCTCCCGCAATCTCAGGCGTTTTATTATGTCTTGAACGCGGATTTTTGATTGGCAGGAAAGTGTTGCGGAATTCGAACTTCAGATTGTTGGCTTCGGAACTGTTTCTTCCTCCGTTCATGCAATCGACGGCAAGCTTATGCTTGTGTGCACAGCTATGACTATGACAAGCCAAAGATTATTGATATGGAAAATGGAATTGGACATCGATTAACGCTCTGAGCGATTTTCCTAATTACAGGATTGGATTTGACATAATTTCCTAAAACCCTCATGACTCACCAATAGGTAAGTGCTGTTTTCCGAAGAGCTGTGGAGTAACCTGAATCATGAAGATGGGATCATTATAACCCGCCGAGTCAGGCCTTTGAAAACTCGCAGAACAGCAGCTAAATTCGCGGAACAGCAGAAACCTTGAAACTACACTAACACGCAATCACATATATAATGTTTAAACGATGTTAGACTGCCATCGATCCACGGGTGATCGATATTCGACCAATAAACTCACACACAGAAATAAATTCATAAATTTAACTACAAAATACATAGTTAGACACGAGGAATCAACAGAGTATTTTATTCTGATTATATACAAACATTGCTTAAATCTAAGGTATTGCAGCCTTAGAACAAGCTCATACTCGACTACATCTTGATCGCTCACAATTTTCCTCACCAAACAGATACATCACACATCCTATCACATTACATTTATATAAGACTTTTAGGAAGGATCAATCCTATCTTTTCCTGACTTTCTCCACAAAAGCTTCATGTTTAAATCTGCTTTATCTTTTTTCTACTTTAAATCACGCTTTTCTTTTGTTCTGATCCTCTCGTCCAGTTTGTTTGCTTTGTTGCTGGTTGCTCTTGCATCAGACTTCGAGGCACAAAAATTTATGACCTCCTGATCATATGCTTCTGGTCTTCATAATATCAATTTTATCCACTGCATTCTTTCACTAGAACTCTGTGAGCTGCAACCAACCTCTACAGTAACAGCCTCCTCTGTTACACGATACCTCACCAAGCCCTCCCGCACTCGGTCTTTTGGCATCTTTCTCTAGGTTGCTGCAAATCTTCTCACCTTCCGCTGCCGCCATCTGCACAATAGCAAGACCATAAACTCTCCATCTTTAACACACTGTACCTCTTTCCTCAAAATCTTTTACTGCTCTGATACCACCTGATGAAACTGAGATTTTGGAGGTTGCCCAAAATCCCAGTTCCATTTAAAAATCTCAAACCCGGGCCTTTCTATTAATCCCTTCCCTTGACTGGCTCCGTTGTCCATAAAATTACACACAGTTCTATCAGTTTTTCAATTGGAATTCAGAACGCACAGTAATTATAAAAATCCACAGGCACACAATACAATTGCTATAAAGATAGCGCATGCACAGTATCTATAAAACACATAAGTATACACAACATACACTAGAACATGATTATATATATTATATAAAACAGTTACAAAATTAAGGCATTTCAGCCTTAAAACGAGCTCTAGCTCGACTACATCTTGACACTCACAAAATTCCTCACAAACAGATATATCTTTCACACCCTATCACATTACAATTATATAAGAATTTTAGGAAGGATCAATCCTATCCTCTCCTAACTTTCTCCACAAAAGCTTCATGCATGCACACTTTAAATCTGCTTTATCCTTTTTAAATATATTTTCTCCTTTAAATCACGCTTTTCTTTTGTTCTGATCCTCTGGCCCACGTTTGCTTGCTTTGTTGCTAGTTGCTCCTGCATCAATATGGGTGATTCTTAAATGCAATCCAACTTGTGCAAGATATAACTTTTTAGATTGTCTAAATGGAGTAAGTCATGAAGCTATTACCCATATCCCATGAGTTATAATGTTTAAAAACAAGGTAAGGAAGTTAAAAAGAAGAAGCTCATAGACATCGTTTTGTTTATATGGAACCTTATTGTACAACGCCTTACATTTCCTTGAATATGGACAACTTTGCAATGCAACTAGATATACATATACTAAAAAATAATTTTGGTTTTCCAGATTTGGATTTTCGAGGTAAAATGTCTATGTTAAATGTGTGTGTATGTGCCTTTTCTATTTTTATTAAAAAATTGTTTTGTAGTAATTAATTGTACATGGTTAAAACCAACAATATAAAGGGAGATAAGGGCTTCTATCCACACATTGGAAACATCTTAATGTCCTTTATTCTTAATAATGTTTTGGAAATCCAAGGTTCGAAGGAGAAGTCAGGGTTCTATTAAAAGGAAAAAAAAGGACTTTGTTGGCACTCATTTTAATAGATATTTTATTGTTTTTCAAGACTTCCTTGAACTTGTTTCTAATCTGAAACTTGTATAAGAGATGGTATAATGAGTGTAATATTTCAAAAAAGGAGTTTCAAATCCTTTTTCAAGGTGAGAAGAGTTATGAAGGTACTAAAGCCATAATGACTGCTTATGATCACTAATGAGTCAAGGAAGTATGAAAAGCACTAAAAATTAATGAAAATTCAATGGTTCAACTAATGGAATTTATAATTGACTATGAGAAATGAATATATTTATTTGTAGATCAATCGAAAAAATTTCATCAAATCTAGAATGCATTTCATCAAGTGAAGAGTGAAATTACTCACTTAGGGAGATTATCGAATGCCCAAGTTAGTGATTTATTCATGGAGGCTAAATGGGTTGGTAGGCCAACAATATTTGAAGTTAGAAATTGAGCCTTGATGTTCAAAGTGGGTGAGATTTACTATTATAGACTGTAAAAATATGTTTAAAAAACTTCTACCTTTAGGTAGTTTATTTTTGAGAAACTTCTATTTGTTGCACTATGATTGGTTAAGAATTATTTCCTTTCACTCTATTTAACACATTTTTTCTTTCCTTATGCATCCATGTCTCTTTTAAAAAAACAAATATTAATAAGGATTCAAATATATTTTCGAAACTACTCCACAGTACCTCTATCAAATTTGGCATTCAACGAATTCCTATGGACACAAAAGATAATTAATATTTTCTTTATTTAGAATGGCTACAACTTTTAGATTATTAGGTTCACTTATGTAATAATTTCAAGATGTAACTACTCATTTGGCATTAAGTAATTAATAGATATTTTTGGATGATGGTTGAGATAATTACTCAACCAATTCCTCTCTAATAAGATTTAGTAAAATTTTATAATCTTTTGCAATCTCTAGAAAGAAAAAAAAGAACTGTTGTATTAATGAATGGAACTTTATATTTAATATCTTCTTTGAGTTAGTCTCATTACTCATCCTATTAAATGTGTTATCGTTGTCCCTCCCATTAATCTAATCTTATTATGGTATGGTCCCACAGCTACAAGATTAGAGGTTGAGTTTGTAAAGAAATAAGTTTTATAGATCATGAACAAGGACATGTTGAGCACCCATAATGAAGTGTTAATTGAAAGCATATGTGTTCAATGATGATAATAAATACTAGAAAGAACATGTTAGAATTTGATATAGGTGATTCTTGAATGCAATCTCATTTGTGTAAGACATCATTTTTTAGATTATCTACATAGAGTAAGTCATTAATCTATGACCCACATCCCATGAGTTGTATTCTTTATAAATAATTTAAGGAAGTTAAAAGACACAGGCTCATAGATGTCATTTCATTTACATGGAACCTTATTGTGCATCGCCTTAAATCTCTTTGAAAATAGACAACTTTGCAATGTAATGATTACCATCATCACATGTTTTATATTATTTGTTACATGTCTTCGATATTGATATATTTATCAATATCTATCCTATATATATATTATATATATATATATATAATATGAAATATTAAATTTAATATATATATATATAAAAAATAAATTAATTTAAAATATCCCATCAAAACACACACTGCAAACTTTGAAATTGAAATTAGTCATTTCAAAATTATGATAGATGGATTTTGAAATTCTCACTTTTGGAAAATAAATTATTCAAAATTCACATTTTTGAAAACCAATAATAACACTTTTTAGAATGCAAATTTCCGCTTTAAAACCACTAATATTCACACTTTCAAAATCATAATTCTTAGTCTAAATTCTCAATTATTAGTCCAAATGTAATTAAATTGATCTTATTGGAAATGACTTAGGCATGAGGGGACATTCGACAATTCCTTAAAAGGCGGGGATTAAAAGAAATTGTGGTATTTGTGATATTATTAAAAAGTTGAAGATGAATAACTTATGAGTGAACCCATATTAAATGTTAATTTCGAAATAATGAATACGTATTTTGTAATTTTTCTCTCTCCACTTCTACTTTTGCATTTTTCTTTTTATGTTCATGAGTGAATTTTCTATTATTTTAGCTTTTATTGTCCCAGATAATAAATGGAACATTAACTCATAAATTCAAAGCATTTTATATAATATATATCTAAAAATTACAAAAATCATTTTAATATTAATATATATTAATAATCATAAAAATTATTATTTTAATTATTAATTCACAAGTAAATTAAATTACTATTAGTGTTTCACATTTGAAAATTTAAGAAAAATATATTTTTCATATTGATAAGTATTAATATCCATAAATATTATTATTTTAATTATTAATTATTAATGAATAAGCAAATTAAAATATTATTAGTGTTTGGCATTTCAGGTTTTAGAAAAAGAAGGGAAAAAGTTAGTGATTAAAGAAACAAATAGCATCACTTAAACAATCTCACAAGTTATCTATGGAGAATAAGGGAAATATGTTTCTAATTGTGATTTTATTCAATGCTCTCGACTCTGTACACATTTGATAACCACCATCATTCTTAGGGTTTCCTATTGTTAGCATTGCACATAGACTACGACTTTCTCTAATCAGTCCTTTAGCTGATAACCCCTACACTTGCTTTATGATTTGTTCATTCTATTGAGGATTCATTCTAGATGCATCTTTGTTTGGTAGCATTACTCGATATGAAGTCAATTTGATGAATTATACTCCTCACAAGTGGAAACTCATTAGGAAAGTCATCTACTATAATGTCACTAAATTCATTCAACATATCTTGAATTTCAAAAGGAAATTTTGCACAGTAGTTGAATTAAGTATTAATATAGGTTTACAAACCAGAGAAAATTTTACTTCATTGTCCTCCATCTACGAAAGAAATCTTTCTCGCTAAGCAAAAATTCCTTTGAATCATTATTTTTTTATTTCCCTTCCTCTTGTAATGGTAAAAAAGTATGATTTATGCCATCCTTTTGGAATATGTAAATGTTTTTCTACCCATCATGTTAATTTTTCAGATTGTTCTATGTTGTATCAATTACTTTAGTGCAATTGACTTGTTCATTTAATATTGCATCCAAGTATTAGCAATGTAAACAATCATAAACTATAACTGAAGATAGAACAATATATGAAATGACAAAGATGACAGCAACACAACCATACGAGACAAAATATTGGTCCAAGGCCAGGGGAAATCCCCACAAGGGGGAAAACCCTTTTAAATCTTCTTCTTTATTAGATCATCATAAAAAAATTTCAGTAGAAAGTACAATGAGCCATATACATAAACTTGCAACAGAAATTTTCAGAATAGATTGTAGAACAATAGAGAGAAACCCTTGATCCATTAGATCAATGAAGGTAATTGAAGGAAACTTTCAAACTCGAGATCAAAACCCTGGACGCTCTCAGAAAGGGAGACTATGTGCATCTAAAACTGCCTGGATGCTCCCTAGACCACTGTGTGAGGGTGAATGTGACTGACCTGGATGCTCTGAGGAAGACTGCATGCATGTGTCTGGGGTAAATCTCTCACAGAACTGCTCCAAACCCCTAGACGCTCCCTTCCAATTACTATGTGAGCATTTGGGACTACCCAAATGCTCCTTGGACCAATTTGAGCATGCATCCAGGGACCAACACTTCTAGATCCGCTTCTGAAACTTTGGACGCTCCCTTAGTCTTTTGTGTGAGTGTTTAAGGATTCCTAGACGCTCTCAGAGCCATTGTGTGCCAACATATGAGGACGAAAATACCCAGATACATGTTTGTGTCTAATAAACATAAACCCTAGATCTTCTGCGAGCTTCACCCCTATGATTTCAGACCCTTGCGCAAACTTCCTCTATCAGACCCATGCGAACCAAGACAAAAGAAGAAAGTAGAAGATGGCTTGATCAATATATGTGGAAATGAGCTTGAGGTCTCTTCTATTTATAGGCTTCCATGAGGGTCCACTTGGGGTTGAGCCCGACCTAACCAATTTGACATGTGCTTAGGGCCGACCCATTCCATTATACATTAGTGGATAAAATAATTCAAAAATCAACTTTTACTAGGTCGATTTTGGTCCTCTTGAAAAGAAGAATTTAATGCAATCATCATCTCAGTAATCTGAGTTGTCCATGGTGAAATTTTACCCTAGTTGAAAAAATTAACACTCCCTCTCAACTAGGAAGAATTCCACTTAGCAATATTAGTCTAATTATCATCACATCATCCTTTCATGTTGTCGTCATGCTTTGCTTGTCTCTGCTCAAATCTATCTGTTGAAAATTTCTCAGATATAAAAGAAGAATAATCAGGTAGAAATAGATTCCACCCATACCGAGCAATAGGATAACTTAATCATACAAGGGAGAACATCTTCGACCCTAGCATCTCATTGGGGAGCTCATCCTCAACCTGAAATATCAAAAGGGGAGAAGGTATCAACCTAATACTATTGCCTATTGATCTTCTGATCAATGACCCTCAATAGTCATGTGGTAGAACACCTACATCCTAATTGACTTGGGTTTTACACCCCAAGTACACTCTCAACCCATTGGCAAAATGGTGAGCGGTATTCCCAACAAGCCTTGCTTGAGGGTATGATGCCAATTGGGGTATATTGTACATAGACTAGATAGGGGAGCAGCATCTCCGATGCTATGAATATAGGGGAGAAACATCTCCAACCCTATGGGTAACAGATAGGGGAGTACCCTATTTTCCATAGATCCCTCAACCCCAGGGGCCCTTTATCTCAATTCCTTGCCCTGGGAGCTCAAACAGGGTGGGAAGAGTTGGATCAGTGTCCTTGATCATCATTTCCGCTTATCTGAAGGGGCCAAATCCATCAGTCCAAGCTACTCTCTGAAGACCAAGAACTTTCCTTTTGGTAATCCCTTGGTGAGAATATTTGCAATCTTCTCATCTGTCGATATGTGATGGAGTCTAACAACTCCTCTTTGCACCATGTCTCGAATAAAGTGATATTGAATCTTAATGTTCTTGGACTAGTCATGAAACACGAGATTCTCTGCCAAATGGATCCCACTCTTTTCGTCACAATATATCATTGTAGTGTCTAGGACATGCTCAAATCACTCTCCCAATATCTTCCTCAACCAAACTACTTCGCATCGAGCCATGCTAGTGGCAATTTATTCTACTTCAGTGGTGCTCAATGCTACATTATTTTGTTTCCTTCTCATCCAAGATATCAAGGCTAAAGAAACATCCAGATGTACTCTTTCTATTGATAAAATTTCCTGACTAGTCAATTTTAGTGTATCCATGAAGTTGAACATCTCTGGAAGAATATTTTAGACCAAGTGTGATCGACCCATGCAAACATCTCAATACGTGTTTGGCAGTGATCCAATGCACATGGAGGGGCTTGGTCATGAATTGACTCAATGTGTTTACTGCATAGAATATGTATGGATGGGTGTTCACAAGGAACATCAGACCCCCAATCAGTTTTCTATACTCAAATGTATTTGCCAAATTGGGTCCTGCAACTTCTCCACATAACTTCTTGAAGTTCATTTCCATCGGTGTAGCTATGGATTTGCATTTGGTAATTCCAAATATTTCCAACAGCTTCACAACATATTTTCCTTGTGAAAGGAAAATATCACTAGGCCTTTTCCACACCTCAAGGCCTAGAAAGTAGTTCATGAGACCAAGGTCCTTCATCTCGAATTCAGATGCTAGCTCCCTCTTACACTTGATCATCAGAGGCTTACTACCTATCAAGAATAGATCGTCAACATATAAAACCAAAATCAATGGCATACCTTGGACTACCTTGAACTAGAGGTCTGTATCGACATTGCTTCTTGTGAATCCCAACTTCATTAATTAATTGTCAATTTGTGCATACCAATCTCGGGGAGCTTGCTTCAAACCATAAAATTCCTTCTTCAACCTGTAAACATGCGTTCTTTGGTCTTCCACTTCAAATCCTTGCAGTTGTTCAATATATGATTATTATTATAACATGCCATGAATGAATGTGGTCTTTACATCCATATGATGAAGAGTCAATCCTTGACTAGAAGCAAGGGAAACTATCGAATGGATGGTTGTATATCGAGCCACAAGACAAAATATGTCAGCATAATGTTCTCCCTCTTTATGAGAGAAGCCTCGAGCTACGAACCTTGCTTTGTGTTTCTCAATGTTTCCATCAATTCCATGTTTAATATTGAATAACCACTTTTACTTCACAACAAACTTCTCATTCGATCTTGGCACAACATCACATACATCATTTTTCACAATTGATTCATATTCCTTGGGCATAGCATCCTTCCAAACTTGTTATTCTACAACTTCTTCGAATGAGGATGGTTTAGCTTGAATCATAGTGTCATGGCTACAACATATCCCCGATACCTGCATAGTTTCTTCCTTTCTCTAAATGATCTACGAATGGGAACATTTCTTTCATCATTTTGTAGAGTATTGCGAAGATAAAGTGTATCACTTAGAGGGGGATCTAATGGATCCATAGAATCCATGGGATCATCAACAATATCATACTCGGGCATGGAAGGAACATCTAGAATATCCCAGTCATCATTCTCCTTCTTGGGAGGAGGAGGTGGAGGAAGGTCTATCTCTTTTCCAAGAGCTTCATATTCATCGAATGTTATGTCCTTGCTAATTTTGACCTTCCTTTGACAAGGAATATATATTCTATATGCTTTAGAATTTTCACAATAACCCATAAACATACCTTTTCTTCCTGTAGCTTCCAACTTGTTCATTTTTTCCTTCGGCACATGACAATATACGAGCATCCAAATACATGAAGATGGCTAATATCAGGCTTGACACCTGTGAATATTTATTCGGGTTTTTTTTTTCTAATGCTTAATGAGGCACCTTGTTTTGAACATATACAACAACATGTGTGGCTTCATCCTAAAGGAACTTTTACATATTTTGATCATGGAGAATGGCATGGGAAGCTTCTAATATAGACATGTTCTTCCTTTCATCTAAACAATTATGTTTGGGAGTATATGGAACAATTGTTTCCTTCTTGATCCCTTATTTCTTGCAAAATTCTATGAATTTGTTTGACATGTATTCCCCTCCATTGTTTGACCTGAATACTTTGATTCTCTTCCTTGTTTTATTTTGGATCAAGGCTTTGAATTCCTTTAATATTTCAAAGGATTCATCCTTGTGCTTAAGTTAGTATATCCATTTATTTCTTGAGAAGTCGTCAATGAGGGTGATGCAGTAGAGATTACCACCAATAGAATGCACAAGAATCAAACCACATATAGCAGAATGAATGAGACGGAGGATGTCATTTGTCTTGTCCCCACTAGAGGGGAATGGTACCCTTATTTTCTTTCCACTCACACAACCTTGAAAAACTCCATCATGATGGCCTTGAAAATCGAGAACACCAGAGACCAATTTCTTCAATTTTAGAAGAGAATCATAGTGTGATGAGCCAGTTTGTAGTGCCATGACTCGCTCATATGATTGGTATTATGAACCAGTTCTAGGAATGGCCTTTCAGTGACTCTATAGAGTCCTTCAAATCTTGATCCTAATGTGAATGTAGCTCTCATAGGTGAATCAACAGACTAAGTCAAAACTTTTCCTTTGATGAAGGAAACCCTCATCCCTTTATCTTCTAATGTGGATATCGATACCAAGTTCTTCATTAATCCTAGCACATACATAACATCATGCAACAAAACTAATTCCCCAAAATTCAACTGAAATTTGACGGACCCAAATCCTTTCATGGGATGAATGGAGTTGTCTCCAAGAATGATCTTCAGCTTAGTCTTCCTTCTACTAGGTTATATAGGACTTCTTTGTATCTAGAGAAATGATGAGTGGCCCCACTATCAACTAACCAACTATCCCATGAATCCGGTGGAGAAGAACTAGTAAGGGCATAAATAAGAAGGTATTTGGATTTATTTATAGCATTACTTTCATACCTAGGAGCTCTTGACTTCTTTTGAGGAGGATGATCTTCATCATGGTCGCTTGAGGAATTTATTCTTCTTCTTCCATATATTCTATCATGGTTATTCCTTTGATTGTCCTTTCTTCTTTTATTATTGTTGTTGCTTCTGGAGTTGTAACATGGCATTTTTCTCTTCTGGGGAAAGTCTCAAGAGTAATGACCTTTCTTGTGGCAATTATAAGATTCAATATGAGATAAATATATGTCATTCCTTCCTTTTTCATTTTGAGAAGGAGGCTTCCTTGATGGACCTCTGTTTCCCTTCTTATTTTTGTCATGAGTGATATATGCAACGGGCCCTTCCTCTTCATGCTTTTGAATCCTTCTTTTTTCTATCATCCTTGATTCTTCTTGAGTAAGCTTCCTAACAATTTCATCAAATGACAAAAGAAAATTGTTGTTGCTTATTGTAGTAATGAAGGTTTTCAAAATAGGAGGGAGACTTCTAAAAGTCACAACTACTAGTTCCCTATCAGGCACATTTTCTCCAACTCTTTGTGATAGGATTGAACAAATTCTCCTTTGTTCATCTTGGTTTACTTGAGTTGATATTTCAAGGTGATGATCTCATTCAAATTGTTTATTTCATACATGCCGACTATTTAGTCATACATGTATTTAGATTTTCTTAAATTCCTAACATATGCAAGTAAATGATATTGTAAACCATCAACTATAATTTGCTTTTATTTGGCTCGAGTATCCTTCCTTGAATGTATTCCAACACATCGTTGTTGTCAGCTATGATCTCCAACATGACTTTCCATGCAATAAATTTTGATGCGTCACCTAACTTTTCATGCTCCTTGAAGGTAGAGGAAGACATCTTGACATTGACTAGGAAATATTCTTTCTGATAATGAGGGCTTCAATTCTTGTCTTCTTTTGGGATTGTCCTTCACCTCAACTCTGGTTCCATGTTAATTTTTTATATTTTTCTATGTTGTATCCATTACTTTAGCCCAATTTACTTCTTCATTTAACAATTCATCCAATTATTAGCAATGTAACCAATCATAAATTATAATGAAGATAAAATGATATATGCAATGACAAAGAAGACAATAGCACAACCATAAGAAATAATAGATTGGTCCAAGACCATGGAAAAACCCCAAAAGGGGGAAAACCTTTCAAATATTCTTCTTTATTTGATCGTCATAAATTTTTTTTAGGAGAGAGTACAATGAGCCCAATACATAAACTTGCAACAAACATTTATAGAACAAATTGCAAAACAACAAAGAGAAACCCTTAATCCATAAGATCACTCAATCCAACTAAAGGTAACTATCAAACTCTAGATCAAAACCCAGGACGCTCCCACAAAGGTAGATTGCATGCGTCTGAAACTGTCTGGACACTCCCTAGACCACTGTGTGAGGGCGTCTATGACTGACCTGGATGCTCTTAGGAATACTGCATGAGTGCATCTAGGGTAAAACTCTCACAAAACTGCTCCAAACCCCCAGACGTTGTGAGCGTCTGGGACTACCCGAACGCTCCTTGGACCACTTTGTGTGTGCGATCAAGGACCAACACTGTTAATTCTACTTCTGAAACCTTGGATGCCTCCTTAGGCTTATGTGCGAGCATCTAAGGCTTCCTGGATGCTCTCAGAGCCACTATGTGCCAGTGTCCAGGGACAAAAATAGCCAGTCACGTGCCTGCGTCTAAGAAACAAAAACTCTATATCTTGTGTGAGCTTCACCCTTGTGATTTCAGACCCTTGCACGAAATTCCTCCATCAGACCTGTGAGAACCAAGACAAAAGAAGAGAGTAGAAGATGACTTGATCAATATATGTGGAAATGAGATTGAGGTATCTTCTATGTATATGCTTCCATGAGGTTCCACTTGGGGTTGAGTCTGACCTAACCAACTTGACATGTGCTTAGGGCCGACCCATTCCATTATACATGAGTAGATAAATTAATTCAAAAATCAACTTCCGTTGGTACAAATAGGATGATCTTAGGTCGATTTTAGTCCTCTCAAAAAGAGGAATTTAATGCAATCAACATCTCTGTCATCTAAGCTATCCAAGGTGGAATTTGACTCTAGTTGAAAAATTTAACACATCATGTGTAACACTCCTATCAAACTGCCACAGTCTAACCAATAGATTGTGGCACACATCCATGGGCATGATATCACAAAGGATTTTTTCCTTGTATTTGTCTATCTGCAACTCCACTTAACATTGTTCCTTTATCAACAGTTGATTACCCTTTCAAATCCATGACACCTTATAGGGTGTTGGGTGCCTTGTCCTCTTCAAACATAATTTCTCCACCACTTATGTAGACACCAAGTTGTTTATATTGGCACTATCAATCACCACTTTGTGGAATTTCTCTTGGACTTTGCAAACAATCCTGAACAAAGGTTTCCTTTGAGATCATTCAATAGATTCCTTTTTTAGCTTCAAAAACACTTTATTAAGAAATAGAGACTCTCTTATCTTTGGTATATTTTCTATCCCTTGTTCCTTTGGCTCCCCTTCTTCTGCTACAACAACAATAATGTTTCCCTAGCTTGTGTCTCAGTTCTCTAGACATTCATATGTCATATGTCTAATTTTTCCACACTTGTAGCATTGAATTTCTCTTCCTCGTCCTCTGGAAAAGGATCTTTTTCCTCTGAAGTCTCCCTCTTATTGTTGTTGTGGGCTTGAGCTATTAACTCCTTCCTTTTGTGTTGTATATCTTCCTCTAACAATACATTTTCCTCTACCATATGGCTTCCTTAAAACCTTCTCCTCAACCTTCAAAGCTAGTTGATATGCCTCTTCCAAATTTTTGAGAGATAACATATTGATCTTGTCCTAGATACACAACCTAAGACCATTTATGTAGCTAGTTATATTCTTTGTAGACTCTTATACATATCCAACCTTGTTATTCACCTTATAAAACTCTTATGTATACTCCCCCATAGGCATTAACCTCTGTCTTAGATTTTTTATTTTCTTGAATAGAGTGAGGTGATAATCCATAATCTTCTTGTAAAAAATTTCCTCTCAGCTTTACAATCATCTTGCCCCAAATCTTGATCTTGTACTTGTTCTTCCTTTTCCATTCATTGGAAATTCCTTCATGTCCTTTATGCTTAATGATTAATGGCTTGGAAATCCAACGTTGGAAGGAGAAGTTATAGTTCTATTAAAGGAAAGAAAAGAAGGGACTTGGTTGACACTCATTTTAATTAATATTTTATTTTTTGTCAAGATTTCTCTGAGTTTGTTTATGATCTCCAACTTGTGTAAGAGACAATATAATGAGTGCAAGATTTCAAAGGAGTTTCGAATCATTTTTCAAGGTGAGAAGAGTTATTAAGGTACTAAATCCACAATGGCTCCTTATGATCACTAACGAGTCAAGGAAGCATGAAAAGCACTGAAAAATTATGAAAATTAAATGGTTCAACTAATGGAATCGATCACTAACTATGAGAAATGAATATATTGATTTGTAGATCAACCAAAAAGTTTTCATTAACTCTGGAATGCATGTCATCAAGTGAAGAGTCAAATCACCCACTTAGGGAGATTATGTGATGCCCGAGTTAGCAATTTTATTCATGAAGGCTAAATTGATTGGTAGGAAAACAAGCTTTTGAAGTTAGAAATTGAGCCTTGATGTTCAACGTGAGTGAAATTTACTATTGTAGATTGTAGAAAGATGTTAAAAATACTTCTATTTTTATGTAGTTTATTTTTGACAAACTTATATTTGATGCACTATGATTGGTTAAGAATGATTTCCTTTGACCATATTCAACACATTTTTCCTTTCCTTATTCATCCATGTCTCTTTTGAGAAAGAAAATATGAATAAGGATTCAAATATATTTTCAAAACTACTCCACAGTACCTCTATAAAGTTTGCCATTTGACATATTCCTTTGGGCACAAAATATAATTGATATGTTATTTATTTAGAATGGTTACAACTTTTAGATTATAAGCCTTACTTATGTGGTAATGCCAAGGTTTAACTAGTCATTGAGTATTAAGTAATGAATAGAGATTTTTGGGTGATGGTTGAGATGATTACTCAACCGCTTCCTCTCTAACAAGAATTAGTAAAATTTTATAATCATTTGAAATCTCTACAAAACAAAAATACATTACTACATTAATGAATGGAAGTTGATATTGAATATCTTCTTTGAGTTTATCTCGTTGCTCATCCTAAATTGTGCTATCATTGTCCCTCCCATTAATCTAAGTCTTATTATGGTATGGTCCCAAAGATACAAGATTGGAGGCCAAGTTTGAAATGAAAGAAGTTTTATATATCATGAACAAGGACATGTTGAGCCCCCATTAACAAGTGTTAATTGAAAGCATATATGTTCAATGATAATAAGAAATACCAGAAAAAAACGTGTTAAAATTTGATATGGGTAATTCTTGAATGCAATCTGACAGGTGCAAGATACCATTTTTGCAACTATTTACATAGAATAATTCATTAATCTATAACCCATACCACGAGTCTTATTATTTATAAATAAGTTAAAGAAATTTAAAAACTTAGGCTCATCAACATCATTTTCTTTATATGAAAACTTATTATGCATCGCCTTAAATTTCTTTGAAAATGGATAACTTGCAATGCAATGAGTACCATCTGTCACTTTTTTATATTATATATTGCATCTCTTCAATATTGATATATTTTTTAACGTCTATCATAATGATATTATGGCTATGCATATAAAAATAAAAGGCTCAATACATCATCTTGGATTTAGATATAATATACACATTAGAAAATAAATTAATTTAAAATGTCCAATCAAAACGCACATTGCAAACTTTGGAATTAAGGTTAGTCTTTTCAAAATCAAAATTGATACCTTTACATTCCAGAAGTTTTCACTTTTGGAAACTAAGTTATTCAAAACTCATATTTTTTAAAAGCAATAATCATAGTTTTTAGAATATGATTTTTCCCTCTAAAAATATTAATATTCACAAATTCAAAGTCCTAAATTAATAGTTTGTTAATTTAAATTATCCATTATCAATCTAAATGTAATAAAATTGATGTTTTTGTATTCAAATTTCTGTGATTCATAATGAATTAAATAAAGTCTTTCGATAAAAATCATAATAACATAATAAACATTAGACACTAATATTCACACTTTCAAAATCATAATTAACAATGTGTTATTCTAAACTTTCAAAATCATAATTAACAGTTTGTTATTCTAAACTATCAATTATTGGTCCAAATGTAATGAAATTATGCCAAATGTAATGAAATTGTTGTTAAGCACGGCGCATTTGAAGATTCCTTAAAAGGTGGGGGTTAAAAGAAATTGTGGTATTTGTAATATTATAAAAAGGTTTGAAGATTAAAAATTTATTATTCAACCCACATTACATGTCAATTTCAAAATATTGAATATGTGTTTTTGACTTTCTCTCCCCTCTCTCCACTTTTACTTTTACATTTTTGTTTTTTATATTTATGAGTGAGTTTCCTATTATTTTAACTTTATGGTCCCTCATAATAAGTGCTCATAATTTCAAAATATTTTTTACAATTTAAATCTAAAATTAGAAAATAATTTTTCATATTAACAGATACTATAACCATAATATTATTATCTTAATTATTAATTCATAATTAATAAATTTATTATCTTAATTATTAATTCATAAATAAAATTAAATTATTATTAGTGTTTCAAATTTGAATTTTAAGGAAATATATTTGCATATAATAAGTATTAATATTCTTAAATTTTATTTTATTATTATTAATAAGTAAATTAAAATATGAGTAGTGTTTGACATTTGAGGTCTTAAAAAATAAAAGGGAAAATGGTATTGATTTAGAGAAACAATTAGTACCACGTAAACAATTCAACAAGTCATTTATGCGAGGTAAGTAAATGTGTACCTAATTGCAATTTTATTCAATACCGTGGACTCTGTACACATTTGCCAATCTTTGTCTTTCTTAGGGCTTAGCATTGTCGACACTGCACATGAACTAAGGCTCTCTCTTATCAGTCCTTTATCTAATAAGTCCTACACTTTCTTTATGATTTCTTCATTCTCCTGAGGGGTCATTCTATATGCAACTTTGTTTGGTAGACTTGCTCCCAATATCAAGTCAATATGATGACTTATACTCTTCACAAGTGGAAACTCATTAGGAAAGTCATCTACTATAATGTCACTATATTCATTCAACATATCTTGAATTTCAAAATGAAATTCTATCACAGTTGTTGAAGTAAGGAATACTCTACGTTTACAAACCAAAGCAAATTTTACCTCACTGTCCTTCATCTACTGCAAAAATTCTTTCGTGGTTAGGAGCAATGCCTTTGAACCATTGTTCTTTAATTTCCTTTCTTCTTGTAATGGTAAAAAAAATATGATTTATGCCATCCTTATGGAATTTATAAATGTTCTTATGCCCATGATGTGTAACACTCCTGTCAAACTATTGTGATCTAGCCAATAGATTGTGGCACACCTCCATGGGCATGATATCACAAAGTATTTTGTCCTTTTAGCTGGGAATCTGCAACTTCATTTCACATTGTTCATTTACCAACAATTGACGACCCTTTTGAAGTCATGAAACCTTATAGGGTATTTGGTGCTTCGTCATCTTCAAACTAAATTTCTCCACCACTTCTGTAGACACCAAGTTGTTTGTGTTGCCATTGTCAATCACCACTTTGTAGCATTTCCGTTGGACTTTGCAAACAGTCATGAATAGAGCTTTCCTTTGAGATGGTTCAATAGCTTCTTTCTCTGGCTTCAACAACACTTTCCTAAGAAATAGAGACTCTCTTGTCTCTGATGTATTTTCTATCTCTTGTTCCTTTGAATCCCCTTCTTCTGCTACAACAACAACAACACTTCTCTAGCTTGTGTCTCCACTCTTTGGACATTAATATGCCATATGTCCAATTTTTCCATGCATGTGGTAGTGAATTTATCTTCCTTTGTCTCTTCCTCGTCCTCTAAAAAAGGATCTTCAACCTTTAAAGTCTCCCTCTTGTTGTCGTTGTGGGCTTGAGCTACTAACTCCTTCCTTCTATGTTGTAGATCTTCCTCTGTTTGGTTGTTTTCCTCTTCCTCTAGCAGTACATTTGTTAAAATTGGCAACTAGGGCCACACTCCATGTGGGTCATATTATTTATGGCAGTTGATATTTTTATTGGATCCCTCTCATTGAGAGGTGTAGGATTGACCTAAATATCATCTGATTCTGATAAGTATTTATGAAGTTATGAATTTATTTATGTTATGGACAAATTGTTAAGTTGGCCAACAACTTATGTAGGCTCAAAAGTCCAATAGTCATGTCTATTCAACCTCTACGTTTTAGTATAAATAGAAGAGGACTTCAAGTCATTTCTACACACACTTGGATCGCTTCCTCTCTCTACTTGTCTTTGGGTTTTATTAGGAGGAGAGATCCTAAGGAGAAGTCGAAAAATCCAGAGCTGCCGGAAAAGCTGGAAAAGCCGGAAAAGTCGGAAAAGCTGGAACTGTCAAAAAAGTTGAAAAAGCCAAAAAAGCCGAAAAATCTAGAACTGTCGGAAAAGCCAGAACTGCCGAAAAAGCCGGAACTATCGAAAAAGTCGAAAACATCGAAAAAGCTGGAAATACCGGAAAAACCAGAAAAACCGGAAAAGCCAGAAAAGCCAGAACTATCAGAACTGCCGGAAAAGCCAGAACTGCAGGAAAATCCAAAACTGCCAGAAAAGCCAGAAATGCCAGAAAAGCCGGAAATACCGGAAAATCCATAAAAGCTGGAAAAGTCGGAAAAGCCGGAAATCTCGAAACTGTCGGAACTGCCGGAAAAGCCAGAACTACCAGAAAAACCGAAACTGCCGGAAAAGCTAGAACTACCGGGAATTGATGACATAGCTGAAGCATTTGTCTCCGAAGGAAGGCAGCATGATGTATGGGATCATGGGCAGCATAATAAGCAACATGATGATATGAGCATGGGCAGCATAATGATGAATGAGATCAAGAGCATGGGCAGCTTGATGATGAATAAGACCAGGGAAGATGTAGCATGATGAGCAACATGAAGATGAGAGCAGCCTAGTCATCAAAGTTCAACACATGTGACAGTACAACAAGGTGTCACATGGTAATGTGCAGCAAATAGATGAGATGCAACACTATGATAGGTGAACGAGTCACCCTAGAGAATCAGTTGAAGCAATATGTCTTCAACTGATCTCATGCCGATATCAAAGTCAAAGTGATTGACTTCTATTGTAAATGTACTATCTCTCTCACTTTCTTTGCTGAACTTTGAAGAACATAAAAGAAGAATTGATCAAGGGTTTCCCCACATAGGGGTTTGTCCCTGGCTAGCGCCACATCTTGTGTCCTCTTGTCCTATTGTCTTGGCTTGTCTTCTGTGATTTATATTTATGTTCTATCTACAGTTTACTTTATGTTGATGTGATTGCTAATGTGAAAAAGAAATTGAAATAAATTGCTTTAGCATAGAACATACCTAAAATTAACATGGTATTAAAGCTGAGGTGAAGACAATGCCCAAGCAAGAGTGAAAGAGCAATCACCAAAGACAATAGGGACAAGACAAAAGGATCAATGGGTTCCACATCTCTCTTCTAAGTTCACAAAGGGTGAAGTCGAAGTAGAACATATTATCAGAATCGCGTAGCGGAAGTTTCTGATGGCCCATCTAAATAACACTTCATTGGTAAGTTCAGATCTAAGGGTGGAAGGAAAGGCAAACGCCTTGGTTGCAATAAGTTCGGCCATTATGCGAAGGAGTGTCTGAAGGTAATGCAGGTCATCAAGGAAATGGTCGACTCTTCAAAGAAAACAACAAACACCGAATCACTTTTATGTACCTGATCGTAAGAAGAACCTAGTGTCCATCTCGAAAATGGAAGTCAAAGGTTTCAGGGTGGCACTCATCGATGGAAAGGTACGTGTTTGGAAATATAATTTTCAAAGATGTTTTTGAGTTCAGGGTTGTATCAAGTTGTAGGAAGTCCACTGGGGACCATGTCCACTGTCACATAGCGCTGAAGGTCTGTGAGTCAGATGGTGACAGGGATGCTTGGATTCAAAAGGAGCATGAAAGTACATGTTTGAGATGTACCAAAGGAAAATATTACAAGGGGACCATTCCCCTCATGTAGCAGGTCCACAGGTTTGGAACAACCCAAGGGGACTGAGATTGATAATCAAGAATCTCGCATATGCAGGTGGAAGAAAGCTCTCTATGGCTTGAAGAAAAACACCCCGGGCATAGTATGAGAGGATCGATAGCTATCTAGTAAAGCTGAGATTCACTAGGAGTGAAACAGATCTAAACCATCCGAAGGTTGTGGATGATAGACCTCTCATACCAACACCTTATGAGGACGACCTACTTCTAACAGGTGCAGACCCTCTCATTTGCAGAAGTAAGAGGGAGTTGGATTCTAGATGTGGAATGGTGAACTGCAAGCTTGTAGCTACGTCGAGGATCTTAACCTTCAGAAGCTATATGGTAGTGATGTCGAACCAAATTTGGGAAATGCCTCTGAATATCATAAACTTATTCGCGTTGATGTTCTTGGTGAACTTCCGTCCGGACATATGTTTTGTAGTTAGCATGGTGAGCTCATATTTGGTTGAACCTCACTAGATTGGTGCCAAGAATCTTTTGAGATGTATTCGGGGCACAATCTCTCATGGATTGAGATACACTGCCGAAAATATGAAACTGCATGATTATTCAAATGTTGATTGGGCAGGCAGTGTGGAGGATCACTAGAGCACTTCTTAGTGCTATTTCTCTTTGGATTCTGCTTCGATATCATGTATGAGCAGGAAGCGGGAGTCGGTTGTTATAAGCACCACTGAGACTGGATACATATCTACAAGTATGATCTCGTATGAAGTTGACTGGTTGGGGAAGCTCTTCAAGTGAGCTGTTTGTACCACTGTGATTCTCTGTGACAACCAGAGGTGGGATTCGATTATTGAGGAATCCTGTATTTGATGATTGCTCCAGCAGATAAACATCAAATACTACCTTATCTGGGATATGGTAAGTCTATGAGCAAGGAAGCTCCATCTCTATGAGATGATGTACAAATCACTACACTTTATCTAAGCCCCAAAGGAAAGATCGAATCTGTGATTTTCCTGAACGATTTGGAGTCGTCAAGAGACCCTTGTATAAGGGTCCTGCATGTTGTATACATTGAGCTTTGGGAGCTCTAGGGGCTTGTGGTTCTTACTGTGGAAACATACAACCACAGGGTGACTCACCCTCCCCTGGTGGTGTGAACTGGGATAGGATGATTCGCTCTCCTGTGGATAGGATGATTTGCTCACCTGTGGACGAGATGATTCGCTCTCTTGTGGGACAAGATGATTCGCTCTCTTGTGGGACAGGATGATTCTCTCTCCTATGGACAGGATGATTCGCTCTCCTATGAACAAGATGATTCACTCTCTTGGGGGAAAAGATGATTCGCTCTCTTGTGGGACAGGATGATTTGCTCTCCTGTGTAGTAGGATGATTAATTCTCCTGTGAGGTCTGGATGATGTGTTCTCCATGACAATTGTGTAGCAAGATGATTAGTTCTCATGTGAGGCATGGATGATGTGTCCTCCATGATGATTGTGTAGCAGGATGATTAGTTCTCCTGTGAGGCTTGGATGATGTGTTCTCCATGGCGATTGTGTAGCAGGATGATTATTTCTCCTGTGAGGATAGGATTTATTAAGTTCCCATGTCAAGGCATCCTACCCATGCAGTCTGGGACTCATGGGAAGTACCTCTCATCTGATCAATGAGCAGGGAAATGAGGATAGGGACCATAGTAGTACCAATGGACAAATCGTTGTATCTACCATACTCCCTATGCGAGGATGACCTTCATTGATCTGGGATCAATGATACTGGTTTGGGACCAGTGGTAGCAGTTGTACCCACTATGACATTGACTTCGGGTCGGTTGAGGACTGGTCTAAGACTAGTGGTACATACTCTGAGACTGACTTCGAGTTAGTAGAGTACTGGTTTGGGACCAGTGGTAGGAGTTGTACCTACTATGACACTGACTTCGAGTCGGTTGAGGACTAGTCTGGGACCAGTGGTACACACTCTGAGGCTGACTTTGGGTCAGTGGGGAATGGTATGACACATTCTCAATCAATTCTTCTTCTTCATGGTTCAACAGAGCTGAGTAGAGTAGAGTAGAGCCAGTAGAGCTGAGCATAGCTAAACAGAGAAGAGTAGAGCCAGCAGAGTTGAGTGGAGCAGAGCAGAGCCAGTAGAGCTGAGTAGAGCAAAGAAAAGCTAGCAGAGCCAGTAGAGCTAGCAGAGCTGAGTAGAGTAGAGCAGAGCCAACAGAGCTGAGTAGAGCTAGCAGAGCTGAGCTGAGCAGAGCAGTGCAGGGCACTAATAGCAGAGATAGTATAGTTGGACATATGGATCAGCGGATGGAGTTCTCCCTAGTTGAGAGGGAGTGTTAAAATTGGCAACTAGGGACAAACTCCATGTGGGTCATATTATTTATGGTAGCTAATATTTTTATTGGATCCCTCTCATTGAGAGGTGTAGGATTGATCTAAAGATCATCCAATTCCGATAAGTATTTATGAAGTTATGAATCTATTTATGTTATGGACAAATTGTTAAGTCGGCTAGAAACTTATGTAGGCTCAGAAGCCCAACAATCATGTCTATTCAACCTCTACATTGTAGTATAAATAGAAGAGGACTTCAAGTCATTTCTACACACACTTGGATCTTTTCCTCTCTCTACTTGTCTTTGGGTTTTAGTAGGAGGAGAGATCCCGAGGAAAAGCCGAAATTGTCAGAAAAACTGGAAAAGCCAGAAAAGCCAAAACTGCCGGAAAATCCGAAATAGTCGGAAAATCTAGAAAATATGGAACTGTCGGAAAAGCCGGAACTGCTGGAAAATCCGAAACTGTCAGAATTGTCGAAAAATCTGGAACTACCGGAAAAGCTGGAAACACTGGAAAAGCTGGAAACACCGGAAAAGCCAGAAATACCAGAAAAGCCAAAAAAACAGGAAAAGCCGGAAAAGCCAGAAAATCTGGAACTGCCGGAACTGTCGAAAAAGTTGGAATTGCTAGAAAAGCTGGAAATACTGGAAAAGCCAGAAAAGCCAGAAAAGCCAGAACAGTCGGAAATGTTGGAATTGTCGGAACTGCAGGAAAAGGCGGAACTGCCGGAAAAGCCGAAACTACCGCGAACTGCCGAAACATCTGGAGCATCTATCTCTAAAGGAAGGCAACATGAGGTATGAGATCATGGGCAGCATAATAAGCAGCATGATGATATGAGCATGGGTTGCATAATGATGCATGATGATATGAGCATGGGCAGCATAATAATGAATGAGATCATGAGCATGGGCAGCTTGATGATGAATAAGAACATGGAAGATGCAACATGATGAGCAACATGAAGATGAGAGCAGCTCAGTCATTAAGGTTCAACACATGTGACAGTACATCAAGGTGTCACACGGTAATGTGCAGCAAATAGATGAGATGCAGCACTTTGATAGGTGAACGAGTCACCTTAGAGAATCAGTTGAAGCAATATGTTTTCAACTGATCTCATGCCGATATCAAAAGTCAAAGTGATTGACTTCTATTGTAAATGTACTATCTCTCTCACTTTCTCTACTAAACTTTGAAGAACATAAAATAAGAATTGATCAAGGGTTTCCCCACAATGGGGTTTGTCCCTAGCTAGTGCCACATCTTGTGTCGTCTTGTCTTGGCTTGTCTTCTGTGATTTATATTTATGTTCTATCTGCAGTTTACTTTATGCTGATGTGATTGCTAATGTGAAAAAGAAATTGAAATAAATTTCTCTAGCATAGAACATACCTAAAATTAACAACATTTTCCTCTACCAATTACTTCCTTACAAGCTTCTCCTCGGCCTTCAAAGCTAGCTAATATGCCTCTTCAACACTTTTGGGAGATAACACATTGATCTTGTCTTAGATATCCAACCTAAGACTATTTACATATCTAGCTATCTTCTCGAAAAAATCTTCTACATATCCAATCTTGATATTCACCTTATAAACTCTTATGCATACTATGTCACAGGCATTAACCTTTGTCTAAGATTTTAAATTTTCCTTAATAAAGTGAGGTGATAATATTTTGGTAAGAATTTTCCTCAGAGATTTGAAATCATGTTGTCCAAACTCTTGATATTCTACTTGTTATTCCTTCTCTTCTTATCATGCACACCATCCCACCATAAAGTTGAATCTCCCTTTAATTTGGTGACAACAATTTAACCTTCGTGTCCTCATCCATCGCCACATAGTCAAAGACCTTACCCATTTCTATGATCAAATCCACAAGCTTCTCTAAATTCATGCTTCTAGTATAGGTGGGTATGTCAGGCTTAGGTTCAGAAATAGATCCTAAAATCGCCTTTAATATTTTAGCTTCTTGCAGGCTCCCACGCCTACTTCTTCTTCTTCCTCACTCACATCTCTAGCTTCAGGATCTCTCTATCTACTAGTTTCCATGGCTTCCATTCTCTCTTCCAATTGTTGCATAACTCACATCACCTTAGCATGGGCTATAGGCCTTTGTCCTCTCTAGCTTCCTATTCCACCTCATCCAACTCTATGATCCATCTTTGTTCCTGGACTAAATACAAAATATGCTTTGATACCAAATTGGTGCAGGCCAAGGGACTTTTTATAAAACTATTATTGGCAAGCAAAGTCAAATTTTCCTCTAAATCCCTTATTCTTTTAATCACAAAATCATCACAATTGAGCACTTTAATATCTATAATATATAAAATAAGTGGGAGGAATGTTATAGGTCTTAAAACCACTAGATCTAAGCCCCTCTATATAATATCCACTAAGCCAAACCTTTATTCATATGACAGGTTCTAAGGGAAATTCCTTTTCCCAAATCCCCTCAAATTAAACCTTGTAAATATATGCACATATGGCCAATTCACTTTAGCACCAATGCGATGGAACAAACACCATAAAACCTAGACTTGTGACCCGGGACCCCAAAACCCCGAACCCGGACTTTTTGAACTCCAACGCAAAGATATGATTTGAATATATCCAAGGAGATACAATTTGGGGAATGTGAATGTTCCCATCAACTGTATTTCTTATATTCCCATTAACTGTCGAATATATCCAAGGAGATACAATTTGGAGAATGTGAATGTTCCCATCAACTGTAGTTCTTATATTCCCATTAGTTGTCAACCCTCGACCATGGACCCTAGTGAATTCTAGGTGGGATCCTCCATTTTCTTCTAGGGAAAAACCTTCAGGAAAACAATATTCCCATCTAATCACTACTTAAAGATTCTGTTACACGGTGCTAAAAAATCTATCCACCCTTGATCCAGATTTATGAAGGAACAAAATGAAATATAGATATGAACAGAAACATAGAGATACACTAAAAACATAACTTCAATTCATTAACAATAAAGTACTGAAAAATTGTTACAAGCATAATGGAAATAAACTAGCTAAGGTGATGGTAGCTTATCTCTTAGAAGAGATGTGGCAGCTACATGCCTCTAAACTGTGTTACAATAAGGCTCAATGGAATTTTTATCATTGAAAAACAATGAGAAACCCTAAACATCCAAAAGCCTAAACCTAATATATGAAGCACCAAAAGCTTGTGGGCCTCATTGGGGTAAGTTGGAACGTCAACTTCCCAGGGTCACAAGTTTAGCATACGATCTCCATTTGGCTATCATAATACCTCATTTCAAAGAACTTGAAGAGGAGGCCAAAAACAAACTATTAAACATGTTTGGCACTTTTTTGGTCTCCATGTTTTCCCTAAAAACGTCTTTTGGTCCCCCAAAACGGCTTAAGAAGTTTAGGACTAGAAAAATTGTAAAAAATAGTAAGTTGTGCTACAATTAAGGAAACCTAAAAGAAACAATGGTGGGGGTCCAAGTGGAATAGGCAGGCATCCACCAGTATCCACCTAGATCATTCCCCCCCCCCCCTTAGCAAGTGACAGTTCCCATTGCATTGAGTGCCTCAATGAGATGGGGAAACTTATTCTGACCTTGATCCCTGGTCAATTAGTTGCCTTGGTGTAGGAGTTGGACAACTTTGACAACCCGATACAATAAGATATTCTACTGGCAAGTATTCTAGATCTGTGTGTCCATGATTTGATCAGTTGTGGCATGTTCCATGCAGTTTGGGTTAGCTCTATTGGTGTGAGTTGTTCTGCAATGTCTGATGTATCTAGTAAAGGTGGAAAGTATGGTTGAAGGCGGTCCATATTGAACACTAGGTGTAGGCCAAGGAATGGAGGAATGTTAAGCTCAAAAACATTATCTCCCACAACCTTAGTCATGGTGTAAGGCCCATATTAGAGCGGGCGAAGCTTGCGGTGAGCCCCAACGAGACGCTCCTTCTGCAAATGTAATCAAACTTTGTCGCCCACCTAGAACTTGTGTGGCACCCAATATTGATCATGACGTTGTCTTTATTTAGCATTTTCTTTGTCCAATATGTCATGGACCTACTGGCGGATGTGTTGAATGCATTCAATGAAGCTGGTAGCTCTGTTAGATTTCAAATTGGACATGAGTTGAATCTTTCTGAGTAGCCACAAGTGGTATGGAAACATCAATGGGACATATTCGTTGGAATCCCATTGCCACCTGAAATGGGTAATAGACAATTGAGTTGTGGAGAGTTTTGTTGTAGTTGTGTTGGACATAGGGGAGGCTTTCATCCCATGTGTGTGGATGCTTCAAGTTGTACATCCACAGGATGTGCACGATCATCCTGTTGACAACCTCAATTTGACCATTAGTATGGGGGTGGAAGGTCATCGACTTAGTGAGCTTGATATCCAACAGTGACCGGAGGCTTGACCATAATGTACTTAGGAACATGTTGTTCTGATCTGATATTATGGACTGTGGGATCCCAAACCATAACCATACTCGTTCAAAGAAGATTTTGGTAGTGACTTTTGTTGTGATACTCTTCTTGCAGGCTGCCAGAATGGCCATCTTAGAAATTTGTCGATAACCATGAAAACACAGTCATTTCCATGCTTGTTAGAAGGGAGGCCTAACATGTAATCAATGGAGATGGACTGCTAGGGTCGGCTAGGATTTGGTGTAGGTTTTAACCCCATACAGAAATTACCTACACACTAATTCTAAAAATAGGAAATAAACAGTGGCGAGATCCCGAAACCAGGACTACCAGATTGATTTTTCATTATGTTCCTTTCAATGTTACAATACATATATATACATGTCGAAGAATCCATAAACCCCAATCTATTAACCCTATATTAGAACATAATTGTAGTTCCCTTGAATGGATCTACAAAATACCATGGACCGAAGACCATCGCACCCAAAACCATGTGTGAAAACCATTTACAAAACCATAGGTAGGTTTCACCATCTAATATAGGGTCCAAAAAAAAAAATCCTGAGGCACTGCCCTGTACCCCGTAGAGGGGGGTTACCGCCCCCCTCAAATCCCCGTACAGGGGGGGTTTCCACCCCCCCTCTAATCCCCGGGTTTAACTACTGGGGCTAGTTGTGGAAAGAATATAACACAACCCAACATTCTCCCACTTGTTGTTTTCTTTCCATACGGGGCCATAGGAGAGCTTAGTTATTTATCTAGCCCTACAATGCCCATTGTTTCTCTACATCAAGAGAAATTCTCAGAGATCATATATTTTGTCAATGCATCTACAGTATTCTTCAAAATGTCCACCTTTACTAGCAACATGTTTTTGTCTTCTATCATATCCCTCACAAAGTGATATTGAACATCTATGTGCTTTGTCTTTGAATGGTAAGTAGGGTTCTTTGCCAAGAAAATTTCACTTTGGCTATCGCAGACTATCCTTATAGCTCCTTGTACTAACCCCATAATTGAATGCAATCTCTTCCACCAAAATTCTTCCTTGCTTGCATGAGTGGCTGCCATGTATTCTGCCTCTATAGTTGATAGTGCACTACATATTGTTTCTTGCTCATCCAAATGACTGCACCTCCAAATAGGTTAAACACATACCCACTTGTAGATCTTCTCTAATCCAAATCTCCATCCTAGTCTACATCAACAAAGCCATGGATATCCAAAACTCTATCCAATTCTGGTCTTCCTTGGTAGCACAAACCATAATCACTAGTGCCACGCAAATATCTGAAAACCCACTTCACTGTTGTCCAATGCTACTTCCTTGGTTTTGACATAAACCTGCTCAATACTCCCACTACATGTACAATGTCTGGTCTAGTACATACCATCGCATACATCAGCCTACCGACTTCACTTGCATATGGAACATGGACATGTCCTCTTCCTCTTCTTGTGTCTTGGGACACTGTTCAACACATAACTTTACACCTACAAGAATAGGACCTTCACTGGTTTACTATCCTACATATTAAACCTCTGCAGTATTGTCTCAACATACTTCCTTTGGTTTAACGAGAGCTTTGTCTTTTCCTGATCTCTTTTAATTTCCATGCCCAAAATATAGTTTGCAGCACTAATATCTTTCATGTCGAATTTGGAAGACAATTGGGTCTTCAAATTCTGGATAATTTCTTTGTCATTTCCAACCAACAACATATAATCCAAATACAAGAACAGATAAATAACACGGTCACCAATTAATTTAAAATACACAAAGTGATCTTCTTTTCTTCTGGTGAAGCCAAGTCCCCGTATAAATGTATCAAATTTCTAATACCACATCCTTGGTGACTGTTTTAACCCATACAGAGACTTTTTTAACTTGCATACCAATTATTTCTTACCCTTCACTGCAAATCCTTCAGGTTTCTTCATGTAGATCTCTTCTTCCAGATCCATGTGAAGAAATGTTGCCTTCACGTCCATATATTCTACCTCAAAATCAAAAGCACCAGCAATAGATAAAAGTAATCTAATAGAAGCTACCTTTGCAACAGGAGAAAAACTATCACCAAAATCAATTCCCGAAAACTGGGAATAACCTTTTGCTAGCAATGAGCTTTGTATTTCTCCACCTTTCCTTCTACATTCATCTTCTTCTTGAAAACCCATTTGCTACTAATGGGTTTCCATCTAGCTGACAACTCCACCAGATCCCAAGCCTCATTTTTGTGCAAAGATGCCATTTCATAAACCATGGCCTCTTTCCAGAGTTTGCCATCCTCTCAATCTACTACTTCCTTCACAGTTCTGGGATCATCATCAGTAATAGATAAAGCAAAATTTGAACAGAAATCAGATGGAGTACACCTTTTTGGTTTCCTTCTTTCTCGAACTGATCTTCTCACAACTGGAGTTTGTGGCTCTTTATCTTTTGATTCCTCTTCTGCTGTAGAGTCTGATTCTTCCTCCTTAATCTCAAACTCTCTCTTCTCAAGTTCCTTTGGTTGGACTTCATGTTTAATAATATCTTTCACCTCTCTGAACACCACATCTCGATTGTACACAACCTTCCTTGTTACTAGGTTCCAAAGCCTATAACCCTTTAAACCATCCTTATACCCAATAAAGATACACTTTTTAGATTTACTATCCAACTTTATTCTTTTCTCCTTTGGAAAATGTACATATGCATCACATCCAAATACCCTTGGATGTGAAAGAGACGGTTTCTTACTAGTCCATACCTCTTGTGGGGTCCTGTCCTCCAACGCTGATGAAGGTGATCTGTTGACTAGGTAACATGCAGTCTCCACTGCCTCTGCCTAGATTTCCCATCCTAACCCGACATCACTGAGCATGCTTCTTGCCCTTTCCATCAACGCCTTGTTCATTCTTTCTGTAACTCCATTTTCTTGAGGTGTGTATGGAGTAGTATTCTGTCGTGCTACACCACACTTCTTACAGAACTCTTCAAATTCCTTCTTGCAAAAAATCTCCATTGTTATCTGTCCTTAGCACCTTTATCTTCTTCTCTGTCTGGTTTTCCACGAGATCCTTAAATTCTTTAAACCTATCAAATACTTCAGATTTATTCTTGATGAAATATATCCATGTATTCCTTGAGAAGTCATCTATAAATGATACATAGTACACAGACTTACCCAATGATGGAACCTTCACAAGTCCAAACACATCACTGTGCACAAGCTCTAATATCTGTTTCGCCCTCTTACCATTAGAGGTGAAACTCACTTGATTCTGCTTCCCATATACATAATTTTCACATAAATCAAAATCCAGAGAGCTATTAGTCATACCTTCTACCATACCTTTACCATGAAGTATTCGAAGGCCCTTCTCTCCAATATGTCCAAGCCTTTGATGCCATAGCATGGTCTTTCCTCAAGAGACCACTAGATTTTCTACTTCACTTTCAGGAACCATAGAACTATTGCACCCATCAAGAACAGTGCTACCTTGCAGCTTGTATAGAGTTCCAATCCGAACTCCCTGCATCAATATCAGTGCTCCCTCAACCATCTTGCAGGTATCTTTCTCAAACACTGTTTTTACACCTATATCATCCAACTTGCTTACAGAAATTAGATTTTTGGCTAATGCAGGAATATGCAAAACACCCGGAAGTGTTCTAATCCTTCCACCTTGCAACTTCAACTTGACTTTTCCGTGACCAACAATTCTAGCCTTCATGTCATCCCCCAAGAAGACATCACCACCATCATATTTCTCATACTTGCGGAACCACTCTCTATGGGGAGTGAAGTGAAAGGATGCACCTGGGTCAATCAACCATGCCTCATGATCTACATGTGTACTTGAAGAAGAAGCCAAGTACACATACTCACCTTCATTTGAGGTGGTTTTCTCCTTTGCAGAAGGAGCATCATCAAATCCCTTTCTTTTGTCAAGATATTTAGATTTACAATCCCTTTTGTTGCCCTTCCTTTCTGCATTTATAGCACATCTTTACAAATTTTCCTGGAGATTTAGATCTCCCTCTAGATTTATATATCCCACTTGAGTAATTATTTTTGTTTCTATTCTGGGATGATCATCGTACAGACAAGGAATCTCCATTCCGACCCTCCATATTTTTCCGTCTCATCTCCTCTAACAGCAAGGATGAGACTATTTCATCAAACTTCAAGGTAGTTGTAATGCTACCTATTGCAACAACCAGACTATCCCACGAATCTAGTAGAGAACACAACAAACTAATGCACTTATCTTCATATGAAAATTTTAATATCAACATACAATAACTAGCTCACCTCAATATTAAATGCGTTCAGATGCTCTGTCATCGAGTCTCCATCTTTCATCCTTAGGTTATAAAACTTTTTCCATAGGAAAAATTTATTCACCAGAGACTTAGATTGGTACAAAGTCCCTAACTTTTCCCATAAAGCCTTCGTCGTATCTTCCCCTAATACATTCAACAATACTAAATCTGAGACACACAATCATATTGTGCTCTTTGGCTTCCGATCCAACTTCTTCCATTCTTCATTGGACACTCCTGTTGGTTTAGTACATGGTTCTACTGCAATCCATTGATCTTTATCCACCAACATATCCTCCATATTGAGGTTCCACAACTCAAAACTTTGACCATTAAATTTCTCCATCTCTATCCTTCCACTACTCGCCATCTTCTTTCACCACCAGAATCAATCTCGCGGATCTTCCATTAAATAGTGTCTACCATAGGCCCGAGAAAAACTCCTCAGCAACAAATGCATCCACTTGAAGCCAAAACAACTCTGATACCAAATGTAGTTTTTAACCCCATACAAAAATTACCTACATAAGAATTCTAAAAATAGAAAATAAACAATGGCAAGACCATAAAACATAAAACAAATATACATAGAGATTTTCCCCTAGATCCCAAAATCGAGACTACTAGATTGATTTTTCATTATGTTCCTTTCAATGTTACAATACATATATATACATGTCGAAGCATCCATAAACCCCAATCCATTAACCCTAGATTAGAACATAATTGTAGTTCCCTTGAGCGGATCTACAAAATACCATGGACAAAAAACGATCGTGCCCAAAACCATGTGCGAAATCATGCACAAAACCATAGGTAGGTTCGCCCACCTAATATAGGGTCTAAAAAAAAAATTCCCGGGGCACTGCCTCGCACCCCATAGACAGGGGTGGTAGCCCCCCTCATACCCCCCGTACAGGGGGCTGACTATGCACTATCTACCCCAACCCCCCCTCTAACCCCCTGGTTTAACTATTGGGGCTAGTCATGGAAAGAATATAACACAAACCAACAATAGGTAGAGTATTATATAGGCCCTTCTTCTTAATTTTTGGTTTGGAAATGGCACAGGTAGTGCGGGATCAGATGTACTTCCCAACATTTTTTCGAACGTTCGCCCAATAAAAATACTTCTGTAGTACTGCCACTGTTTTCTATACTCAAAAATGTCCAACGACACGACAGTAGTGCGCATTCAAAACCATCTTGGAACGCTTTCTTGAAGGAACACAAAGGTGTCCTAGGTGGCATAATAATGCATCCTGAAGGTGAAAGTTTGGAACTTTCTTGCCTTCCAGGAGCATCTAGTAAGTGATTTTGAATTCTAGATCACTTTTGTAATAATGTGGCCATCCCAAAATGTTGTGCCCATAAGAGTTGAGCACGGTGGTTAGCACCATAATTGGTGGTCAGCTAAGGCAGTTGGAAACATTATTGGTGTTTCCCTTCTTGTACTTACTTTTCAAATGGAACTATTTCAAATATGTGGACCATTTTTGATGGCGATCGTTCTGCAACTTTCCTTTTGTCTATACGAACTATAGGGGTCGGTGGTCTATGTGGATGACAGTTTCCTTCCCCATAATGTAATGATTCCATTTTTGGTAGGCTTGCACAATAGAATACATATCTTTTTCATAGCTGGGATACTTTCAGATGGTATCTGAAAGTGACTCACTGTTATATTCCACCAGACAACCCCTGTTGGGTATGAACTGCACTAATAGCATAGTCAGAGACATCTATCTCAATTCAAAAGGTTGTTGTAGGTATGGTAATGTGAGAACTGATGCAGAGTAGAGGCGATGCTTCAACTCGACAAATTATTTTTGTTGGGATTTAGACAAAAAGAAATTTTTTTTATTTTTTTTTATTTTATTTATTTTTTACTTATTTATTTTTATTTATTTTATTATTATTATTATTATTTTTCGCTCTACCCTTGGTGACTTGACACAAAGGCCAAATGATATGAGAAAATCCAAATAAGAACCTATGATAGAAATTGTCAAGACCAAAAAATTTATGGAGCTCTGGTAGAGTGGTTGGGGATGGCCAATCCCAAATAAATTATATATTGGTTGTGTCCACGTGCACACCCTACTCATCAATGATGTACACTAGATATTGAACTTGGATCATACCAAAAGTGAATTTCTCCAAATTGGCACACAAATTTTGTTGTTGTAGGGTTTGGAGGACTTGTCGAACATGGTGTAGGTGCTCTTCTCAACTCTGGTTGAAGATCAAGATTTCGTCCAACTATACTACCGTGAACTAGTTGGTGAAGGGTCGCAATATGTCGTGCAACAATGTCATGAAGGTTGCAGGGGCATTAGTTAACCCAAAAGGCATGACCAAACATTAGAAAAGGCCCTCCTTGGATTTGAAGGCAGTCTTCCACACATCAGAGGGTTCGATTTTTACCTAGAGATAATCAGACTTCAAGTCAATATTGCTGAAATAATTGACTCCTTTGAGCTGGTCCAGAAGGTCACCAATCCATGGGATTGGATATCTATTCTGGAAAATGATCTTATTCATTGCCCGATAGTCAATATAGAGCCTCCAAGTTCCATCCTTCTTCTATAGAAACACCATCAGGCTTCCACAGGGTGATGAACTTGGCATGATGTGCCTTTTTGCAATAGTTCCTGAATCTTCCTCTTGATTTCATCATTCTCCAGAATAGAGAATTTGTAGGTCAGTCCATTTGGTAGCAGCGCACCCAGGGTCAAATCAATGGAGTGCTTAACCTAATAGTGTAAGGGTACCGCTGTGTGTGAGGTGAATATGTCCTTGTACTCCTCCACGACCTTGTCCATTTGTTGTTATTGTGTGAAGGAGCCCTACTTGGAGGTTGTGGATGTGGCCATAACCTTCCTCTTGTTTTGAGGCAGATCTTGTGAAATAAAAAATTCCCAGTTTGGAAATTGATCTTACTGCATTTTGTTTAGCATAGATCAAGAAAAGGCAGTAGGTGGTGCCACCTTTGGTATCCTGTATAATTACTGACCCAAAGTAATAATAACAGAGCAAGGTATAGAATCATATACAACATGACACTTCCATAGGTATGGTTGACCTAATAAAGCATGCTTCCAGAGGGGAAACATCACAGAATACCTCATCTGCAAAGGCATTGATACTATAAGGCAGGCAACACTACTCCCTAACAGAAAGATCTCACCCTTGGTGGAGCTACCCGATGGTGTACAGTTGGGGGTGTGGCGTTGTTGGAAGATTTAATCCTTTAACAACCTTGGTTGAGACTGGGTTCTTTGGGATCCCACTATGAATAATGAACTACACTGAAAAACCCTTTACCCACATTTGTGAGTGGAAGAGGTTCTCCCCCTCCTTTGAATCCTTAGGTTCCACCTTTTTGAACTCGGTGGCATCTATTGTTGCAGTGGGTTTTGTGTCAATGATATGCTTCCCTTGTGGGGTTCTGGCTCAAAATCAAAGCATGCATCCATCTCTAAGTCTTTTAGCTCGTCCACCAGCGCCTGCTTTTTGCAACATTTGTTTATATTGTGAATGGGAGTTTTATGGAACTCACACCAATTTTCGGTGTCCTTCTTCGCCTTCCCATTATTCTTGGCCTATGGATTCTAGGAGTTGTCTTTGGGGGTCACGGATTGGCTCTTCCCTTTTCTTTGTGGCTTGGGGGTGCCTTTGTTCTGCTTTGAGTTCATAGATCCAAAGTCTCGCGTCTTCTTCTAGAATTTTTGCTCAATCTTGGCAGCATATTGTTATGTTGCACCAAGTGAGGAGATGTCTTGGAACTCCATTTCCTCTTGAATGTATATGTGTAAAAACCCGTGGTACTTGAGAATTAGATGTTTCTCAAAATATTTTATCCCAAAATTTATGCGCAGGGCATGGAAAAGATTCATCAGCTCATGCACATCTTCATCCTTTTGATACCACATCATATTCCATTGTATGTACTTGTCTTCATAGCTCCCAATAGCATCTCGAAAAGAATTTGAAGTGGGAATGGTTGAAAACAGTGAGGGTTCCCTCTCATACTTCTACACATAATAGGTTTCCCACCAATCCTTGATGAGGGGGGCGGCTTTGAGGAGTGAAAACATAATCTTTTCCCTATTGGAAAAGTCATGAACTGTTAAATATCCTTCTAACAGATTTAACCATTTATCTATGACATATGCATCTATTTGGCCTTCAAATACAGGGTGTCAAATTTGACTTGTACCTTAAAGGGAGTGGCACCTCCAAAGTGGTTGTTGGAAGAAGATGTGTCACCTGTGGGCATATGCCAAAGGATCTGGACAAAGTTATCCATCATCGCGTTCCTTTATCGTCGAGGGATTCTTTGAGAAATATTTTGAAAGGATCTCCTATACTCTCATCTTTATTTTCTTCCCCCATGGGAGGTTGTGAGGGTCGGTGAGCTTAGTCTCGCAAAGGTTCAACCAATTCGAGCCCTAATGCCTTATACCCCGACCTTGTTGGGGACATGCATAGAAAAAATGAAGAAAGGGCATACCTCTTTGATAAAACTGATCCATATTTATGAATAAACAAAATGAAATATATATATGATTATAAACACAGAGATACAACGAAAACATAACTTAAATTCATTAACAATAAAGTACTAAAAAATTATTACAAGTAGAATGGAAATAAACTAGCTCAGGTAATGGTAGCTTATCTCTGAGAAGAGATGTGGTGGCTACATGCCTTTGAACTGTGTTCCAATGAGGCTCAGTGGAATTTTTATCATTGAGAAACAATGAGAAGCCCTAAACATCCAAAATTCTAACCCTAGGAGATGAAGCGCCAAAATCTTGTGGGCCCCATTGGAGTAACATAGAACGTCAACTTCCCAGGGGTCGTAACCTTGTCATACAATCTTTGTTTCACTATCATAATACCTTGTTTCAAATATCTCAAAGAGGAGGCTAAGAACAAGCTAGAAAATTGGTTTGACATTTTTCTAATCTCTCTATTTTCCTAAAAACATTTTTTAGTCCCTCAAAATGACTCCGGAAGTTTGAGACCCAAAAAACCGTGAAAAATAGTATGTTGTGCTACAATTAAGGAAACTAAAAAGAAACAATGGTGGGGGTCCAACTGGAATAGGTGGGTCGCCACCAATATCCACATAGATTAGTCCCCCCTTGCCCTTAGGAAGCAATGGTCCCCATTGAGTTGAGTGCCTCCATGAGATGGGGAAACATTTACCGACCTTGGTCCCTCATGAGCCACTTGCCCATGTGTAAGAGTTGGTCAAATTTGAAAACTTGATATAATTGGATCTTCTACTGGTGATTTTTCTTGATTTTTGTTTACCTAATTTGATCATTTGTGGCCTTTTCCATGCAGTCTGGGTTTATTATGTTGGTGTGAGTTGTTTTGCGATGTATGATGTGCCAAGTAATGGTCTAAAGTATGGTCGAAGGCCATCCACATTCAAAATTGGGTGCAAGTCAAGAAATGGGGGAATGCTAAGCTCAAAATCATTGCCTCTCACAGCCTTATTGATGGTGTCAGGCCCATATTAGAGTGGGTGAAGCTTGCAGTGGGCCCCAGCGAGACACTCCTTTTGTAATTGTAAACAAACTTTGTTCCCCACCTAGAACTTGTGTGGTACCCAATGTTGATCATGACATTGTTTGTACTTAGAATTTTCTCTATTCAATATGTCATGGACCTCTTGGCGGGTTTATTGAATGCATTCAATGATGTTGGTAGCTCTGTCAGCCTAGGACTGGACATGATTTGAATCTACCTAAGTAGCTGCAAGTGGTATGGAAACATCAATGGGACAAAGTGTTTAGAATCCCAATACCACCTGCAAGGGGTTGTCGCCAATTAAGCTGTGGAGAGCTCTATTGTAGTTGTGTTGGACATAGGGGAGACTTTGATCCCATGTGCGTGGATGCTTTGAGTTGTACATGTGTAGGATGTGAACGATCATCTTGTTGATGACTTTTGTTTGGCCATCATTTTGGGGGTGGAAGGTCGTGGACTTAGTGAACTTGGTATCCAAAAACAACCACAGGCTTGAATAGAATGTACTTTAGGAACATTTTGTCCCGATTTGAGATAATGGAGAGTGGGATCCCAAAGTGTATCCATACTTTTTCAAAGAAGAGTTTGGCGGTGGCTTTTGTTGTGATACTCTTCTTATAGGCCGCTAGAATGTCCATCTATGAAAATATGTTGACGACCATGAAAATAAAATTGTTTTGAGAAACACCCTTCTCCCATATCTACCCAAGCAACTGGCTAATCGGGGTAAACATGTGACGAGAGGCCACTATGGATAAGATTCAACCTCCTTGTTGAATTTAAGGAAATGGAATCGAAAAAAAAATAAACTAAACAAGATCATAACTAGAACCCCACTAGGCATGACAAGCATTTCATCAAAAATATCATCAATATGTAATCTACAGGTGTGAATAATAGAATTAAGTGTAGGGATCTCATACTTATCTGAGAATCGCTATGAACCATTATTCCTTCATGCCATTTGCTGCATTATCCTCCATTAATTCATAGACACATTATCCATTCACATACAAGTAAAAACATGGTTAGAGCCATACATAGTTGTTGTCATAAAATGTGCATATAACAACATAATAGGAACATAAATACAATAAACATATCAGCCATCAAATCCATAAATACATCAATACATTTACACATGAAAATCAAGGGAATGTATTTTTCATTAATGAATGCAATGAACCAACCAGAGATGGGACTACCACATTCCACCTAACTGTAGAATGGCTGAGCCAAATCTCTCTTTAGCCATTCACCCCCATGCCATATTCCAAGCATGAATATGGGATCTCATAGAACACATCAATCAAAACTCATCTAGGGCTTCCAAAGGCCATCCACCTCAACCATCAAACAATGATTCCACCTCACAATTAGACATCACCAAAAAAAATCATCAGATTGATCTCCATCCAAGCCTTCCAGAGCTTCCAAAGCATTTTTCTGGCCAAGGCTTCCAGAGCTAGTAACTCAACCCACAACTTATACAGGCTTCTAGAGCGTTTGTCCAACCAAGGCTTCCAAAACTAGTAATTCAACCCACAACTTATACAGGGCTTCCAGAGCATTTGTCCAACCAAGGCTTCTAAGACTAGTAACTCAACCCACCAAGGGCTTCTAGATCATTTGTCTAACTAGGGCTTCCACGACTAGTAACTCAACCCAAGCTATTACAGGGCTTCCAGAGCGTTTGTCCAACCAGGGCTTCCAAAGTGTTTGTTCAACTAGGGCTTCCAGGACTAATAACTCAACCCAAGCTAAGGAAACATAAGATCCAACCAAAACAAAGCAATGAAAGTAAACCCACAATCACCATGGTTATCTAGGAAATGGAAAGGCTAGGCAATCCACTGTCAACCCCAGCCATCCTCCATACCAATGACAGATCATAACTAAGAAACCACATGCACGTGCCATGCATGCCAAAACTAGTGAAGAAATCATACATGCAACTCGGTACCTACAAAAAATATGATGTAGATGTTGACATCGATTCCCTCTTGTGCTTTCCTACTCTTCCTTTGCCTTCTAGCTCCATTAATCCAAGTATGCCACACCCTCCAAGAGTGCTCCAAGAAAACTCTAAGTATCCAAGAGTATGAGAGAGAGAGAGAGAGAATAATGGGAGAGATCCCAAAACGGAGTTGACAAAAGATTCACACTGAAAGGAAGAAGCTTTCCAAATGATCCTTAGAAGCCTTTTTATGAATGAGGCCTATATTTTTTTCATCTTCCATTATTTTCATACATTTTCCTCCTCACATGCAACTTGTGACCTTTCACCTCCTTTTTCTCCTAATTTCCATTATTTTCATAAATAAATGTGCCAAAATAACTTTCTGCCTCTTTAATGCCTTTGCTGATTTCCTTAACCATAAACAACCAAGTGAACACCCACTAGGATGTCCTGCCCACCATTCAGCTTGGAATATGTGCCCCATCATTCGTGGTATTTATATATTTTTACATGGAATTTTCACAAGGGATATTACAGAAGGGAACATCGTCCTCGGTGTTCAATGACACCTACAACCAAAAAGAATATTGAAAACAAAACATACCTCCCATGGATCTTTATAACACAACTTGTTGCAATATTTTGAATGAAAGACCTGCTCAAAATCAAAATCTCATGACAACATGATAACATACCGCATACTGGAGCTTTATAACACAACTCATTACGATATTTATAATGATATACACATATACACATATACACATTTTCTTAACCAACAAATAAAGGATATGATGCCCGTATCAATCAACAAGGGAATCTAGAGGCTCACACCTCCACCCTAAAAGTAAGACTAGGATTAAACTCCTTCCCAGGAAGTTCAGAATCCACTGGAAAGTTAAATTTTCATCCAATGTCCAGTGCCATAATCCTGCACCACTTGTCCTCTCAGCGAATAGTTACTGACTCATTGTTCCAAGGTGCACTCCCAACGTGCATCTGATTCCATCTGGCAATGCTAATGACTAAAGAAAATCCATCCATGACCTTCCCTTCTTTGCTACATAGTCCATTTGGAATTCGGTCACCCCTTCCATGTAGTCACTCACCTTCCAAGTTCCATTGGCACCCCCATCCTGGGCAGTCTATCCCTTGGCAAGGCTTCCTCGCATCGAAATATACAAAAACCAAGGCATATCCCCACCTCAACACATCATACCGTCATAACATGCTCATGGAAACCAATGGACACTATTGGGTACTAGTGTCCCACAATGGCTCTGCTCCTGAATACTTTACTAGCATACTACTGCATGTTCCAATTTATTTTGCTATTGCTTCCAATTCTTACAGTTGATTTTAAGCACCCAACTAGGCATTTCCGTGCTTCCTGTACCAAGCACATAACTTCCATTATATTCAAAATAAATTGAAATAACTTTAAATCATACCTCATTGGTAGTTCGTCAATAAGGTACATTTGGAATCATGTTCACTTCCTATCACAACAAGTCAAACTAGCATATTTGACCAAATCAACATGTATAAAAATATAACATCAGGTTAGCTTAAAACATAACCATCAAAATCATAAATGGCATGTAACCATCATAAACCAAAATCATAGATCACATGTAATCATCATAGACTAGAATCATAAATCACATGCATACTAAAACCAAATACAATACTGATACTTATCCTTCATCGATCCTTACTTCTATCTTTGTTCTCTCTATACACACTAGATTGGTTGCCACACCCAGCAAACACCCAGTGCCTTCTCCTCCACTAGGTGCACATATGCATAGTGTGCATCACACACATACAACCACACCTGACACACAACACCATGCAATACATGCACCTACACATGACGATACACCTACAACTAGTGTACCACACAGTGCACCCATCTATACCCAATGTGCAATACCACCCAATACATGTACCTACATAGAGTACAACACAACGAGTACACACGTCTCAATACCATGACTACATGATGCACATACATAATACCATATTCCCTCAACACAGCATGTATGACATGCATACAATACCACATGTGCACCAATATCATATGTACAACATGTACATAGTAACATCGGTACACTGCACCACTTGCACAACGTGTGCACAACATCACATGTACACAACGCCACATGTACACCCCACCACTTGTACAATATGTTCACAATACCACATGTACACAGTACCACACACACGACATGTACGCAACACCACATGTACACAACACCACATGCAATACATGTACATAGCACCACCTGCACACAGCGCCACTTGCACAACATGTACAAAGCACCACATGCACATAGCACCACTCGTACAATCATGGACACCACACCATATGTACATAGCACCATATGCACAACATGCACGCAACACCACTTGTACATAGAATTGCATTCCCAACATGTACATAGCATTATCTGTACACAACACTGCATATCCAACATGCACATAGCACCATATGCACACACACCACATATACATCATGAAGACAGTATAATATCTATACAACACCCCATATGCAATATTTGCACAAACCTGTTTGTGCTATCTTGTACATAACATTGCATAAATAACATGTACACATGCTATGTATACACAACACCACAAGTGCACACATCATAGATGCAACATGTGCAACATATACAACATATGCATAACAGTAGTATCACATATCTAGAACCACACTGACTCTACCAAGCAACCCTGCTTCCGGTGTCTTATCCATGCTTGTCTTAGCATGCTGCGGACCACGCTACTTTCATTATGCTAGTGTATACTTTGGTATAACATGTCCAAAACATAGTCATAATATAATCACATAATATAAACTCATAACTACATGATATTGACCTCGTATATTTGTCATGACTACTCTTCCCACTTGATTCCTCATGAACCAGGAACCTCTTCATGCCATTCAGTTGCATAAGCAATTATTCCTTCACAAGAATGATCCTTGACAATCACTATAAGAAAGTGACATACATACATACATACATACATATATAATCGTTAGCATAAGAAAAACATCACCTTGTCAGACAACGACATACATACATTCATGCATAGATATATAAACATCAACATAATCATGATCATAACATAATTACCAGATAAAATAAGGTCTATGTTAAGAGAAATTACTTTATTCATGCAACACATGCGCAACATTGAGAACAACAGTTCCCAACATAGCCAAGGCAATGACGCCTTAAATCCATTTACTTTACCTTTTCCAGTTACCTTTCTCATGACTATATTGCTACCATCCATTTACAACAACAGACTTAGCCAGTCCAGTCGACTATCATAGACTTACCTTCTGTTGCGCTTACTCATGCACCGAGCTTCATATAAATCTTACATTACCTTTTGGGTACCACATAGCTCTCCCCGAGCTCCATCAACTTTCCTCTTTCCCAACCAATTCTCTCGATTCAAAACAACAAAAGATAAGCCAAGAAAAAACCAAGAATAAGACCACGAAAACCCATAACGATATGAAACTACAACAAAGTGGTAAGCCCTTGCACCGAACATAAGAAAAACCACAAATCAAGCTCAAAATACCAAAAGCATAAGATTGACACCATGAATCAATCCCCATGGTTCCCAAGGAAATCTCAACATGATCCATCTTCAAGATTTCATGGCAACCTGTCTTGCCATGCAACTCCCTGCATCATGCTGCCATAAACACATAATTGTCAATGTATAATTAAGTATAATAATTGTTGTAGTGTTTTCTTCTCAATGATGTATGAAAAGAACCCACTTAAGATTGTGGATGATAAACAATAGCAACAATAGAAATGGCTACTAAACATTGTAGATCTACAGCAACTGATAGAAACAAAACTTGCCAAAGTCCGGATCTATGCCACAATCATAGTTAAATAGAAAAAAGAAAGGGTGATAACTCCAATCGTCCAATGGAAAGTAGATATAAAAAGAATAGTTTTATTATAATACCTGTGAAGGTAACAAATAAATGGTATCAATCCCCCTCTTGGCTACTGTTGAGCCTCAAACCTGCACCTTCCTATACACCCTCTCAGCCTTCTTTCTCCACTTACTTCATCCACCCAGTTGTTAAATCATTGCATTATAGTCTAAAAAGGACTTTTTATATGGTTTTCTGACTATGCTTATGACTATTGTTTGGTTTAGTTTTTTGTTCATGCAGCTGCGGAAACTTGTCAGTTTCCGCAGCCAGCACAGGTTTCCACAGCCAGCACAAGATTCCGCAGCTATTTTGTTAAAAGCTGTGCTACAGGTGTCCTATGAAGAAACGAGCTACATGGGCAAGCTCCAGGTGGCGGATACATGGAACGTGTCCCTTCAAACCAGCCAAATCATCCATGGAAGGCCACGGTCAACCAAAGTCAAAGAAAAAGCCAACCAAAGAGTTCAGCGGTGGCACATCACTGTTTTGAGCACGTGAATGATACGTGGCACAGTCCTCAGCTCACAAAGGCACCAACACACCTGGAGATCATTCCCGAGACCTGAATCCAATAGCTACCACTCCGAAGATTTAATAGACACGATGACAGTTACACTAGATCTCGGCTGAAGGGATCTACATGTCTTTAGCAACACAGTTAATAGCGTAGGAGTCTGATAATTAGCTTTAGCATTTTGGCATTATAAATAACGCGTCGAGGAACGCTGTAAAGAACCTTTTTGGAAGATGTGAATTCTGAACTGTTTGTATATGTGAATTCCGAACTGCTAGTTATCAACCCACTGTTTTTATATGTTGCTGTTTTAATACATGAGAAGACTTTTCTGAGTTCATCCGTGTGACTACTTGTTGACTGGCTGAAGTGGTAGAGAGCCCCTGCATGCTGAAGCCTTGTAAAGTTTCCATTTAGTTTTATTATGTTTTTGTTTTTATTATTAGCTTGTACATAATATATTGTTTGATGTTTCTGCTGTTTATATTTTCACCTCTGTTTTCTTATAGCTGTCAACTAATCAGTGCTTTTCTGCAGGTTTTCTTAGACAGCCCGGGAAAATTTTCATCTTTTTGATAACTATTGGCATATGAGATCTTCTTGTCCTTCCTACTAACTTTCATTTTCTGAAGTTTAATTTCAACATTGTCTTTTCCAAGTTGTGATTTGCTTATTTATTTTTCTGCTATTTAGATATCATACTACTCTCCAGTTTATGGTTTCTTTCTATAGTCAAGTGACTCTATTAGCAAGAAATCAGAATATTACTAACTGTAGTGTGATTTAGATATGATATTGCTTAACCTATTCATGGTTGCTTCCCACAAGGTAGATTGAGCTGAAGGGTAAAGGACCAGAAGAGTTCAAGTAGTGTGATTAGTTTATTTTATGAAATTTAATTTCTTGTCATTTAGATATCATATTGCTTGACTTGTTCATGATTACTTCCCACAAGGTAGATTGAGTTGAAGGATAAAGGATTTGAAGAGTTTAAGTAGTGTGAATTAGTTGCTTTGCTTTAAGTTTGAGTTGCTTTTAGCTTTTACTTTCTTTACATTCAGCAGCAAGGATATTGGGCCATTGTCATTAGTTCAATGTTTGATGCATTTATTTCCTCTTAAGAATTGATTTCATTTTAGATATTTTAAAGCTTTCTTTTGAGGACTTTCAATTTGAGAAAATCACTGTAGAAACCATCATCATCTACACTCCATACTTCACTTTCATCCTCGCCATCATACATTAGGAAAAGATAAACCCAAAAACAAACTAAAAAAACTCAAAAACGACAAAAGACTAAGGAAATGGTTATCTAGTACATATAGTACACTTCACTTCGTCAGTTTACGAACCCCGGGTTGACATTTTAAATAGCAATTTAGACCACACTAAATTGACCAAACAGCATGCGCAGTGATTTCAGGATTTTTGCCACAATCCCTGCACCTTCAGGGGCATCTCCTATAGTCAAGGCCTACGCGACCTCTTCGGCGGTCATATTTGTGATATCCATAGCTTCCTCAGATGCTGCCTTCGTATTCGACCAGAAATCTATCACTCACGTACTCGGGGGCTTAATGAACATTCTGCACATGTCAAATATGGCTCTTCTCAGACTACGCATGTTATACAACTTCTCAATTCACAAATGACCAAGTTTTGTTTGTTGGGCAACCCTTTGTAATTTATAGTGCCTTTTGAATTTGAATTCGACCATTCCCCCCAAATCTGATTCATTAATGCTCCCTTGGCAACATATTTTCCCAAATCTTGCCCATAAATTGCATCTTAAATGCATGCTGCCTGCTCCATTTGGCCTCAAGTCGAGCATCCCATCATATATAGTGACTCCAACAGTCATTTTCAGGCCAACCTGCGTGGCAGCCCAGCCCCCCTTGCGTGGTCGCAGACCTTGTGACTCTTTGCTTCTGCGCGCAGGTCCAACATCACACAACTCCCGGGCAGAGTAGTTTATAGTCCCGTGCCTCCTTTTAATTGTTTGGAGCGCTAAGACTATACTTCCCTTGGCTAGTCAGGTCCCCACACCCCCTGTATAGAGTTTCATTTGGTCATCCATCACTTTTCTTGGAAAATACCCACCTTTTATTGCTACTGGCGGCGTCACGCCTTTTATCATCTGCAGGGCACCACCCTGGTTGATTCTCTTAGTAATATGTGCTCTAAGCCAAGGCAATCGACTGATCAATTTGCAACGATAATCCTCAAACCTATTAGCGTGATCATGTGCACCCTATCTTATCACCCTGGTATTTTTGTCGAGAAAATCTTCCTTTATCTCGTCCTCCAGTTTCTTTACTTCGCTTCTACTAGAGCACTTTCCTTCCTTAATCGCACCCTTTCTTTCTCAAGTTCTTGGAGCTTAAAATTGCCCTGTTGGATTTCTTCTTCCAAGGTTCCGTGAAATATCATATCTACCAGTGTTGTCATGCGCAGACTAGGTATTTCATGTGCTATAGGGCTTATACCGTTTTCTTCATACTCCAATCTTGGTAGTGCTTGCACTGTCAGGTTCTTATGCGGGGTCCTATAAGCCCATAGAATCACTAGTACATGCAGGTCCCAGTCAACTTGCCTAACATTGTGGGCCTTGTTCAGTGCTTCACACACTTTTTTAAAGGCTTCTGTGTGGATAACCTTCTACACACTTGATCTTTCCTTACTTCATGGTTCCAACCAGAGGGGTTGTTCACACCATTGCCCTGCCCACACCTACTTACTAACTGTATCTCCTAAAGCGAAGACTATGTGCTTCCGCGCAGGTTTCATCCATCTAGATAGGTGGGTGCACGAACTGTTTCATTCGGTGATATTGTTTGTCAATCACATTTGAGGCTTCCCAAACTGCATGTGCATCATCCTTCTGCAGTCACACCAATCCTCAAAACATCTTTGGTGCTTACCCACCACCTCGCAGGCATAGCACGCAGTACCCATTTCAAAACTTTGAAACGGTGTTGTTCTAGTATTTCTCTTTCAAATCTACTCAAGAAGTCATCCACCTCACTTAACCCATCATACGTAAGCAAATCCCTCACCTCTGTCGATATGTAGTGTAGCGATCTCGTCATCATGCTATAGTTCAATGTGGTTACCTCATGTAATCGGTTTTGCCATCGTTCTATTTCCTCATCTAAATCCGATGTACATGAGATTTTTCACTCCCATGAAATTCATCCATCTGTAGTCAGATTCACCCAATCTTGCTCTCACGCGGCTATCTTGTATATGCAGTCCAAGTCATCATCACTGTCATAATCACACCCAAGCTCCGTCTAGCACGATCCTTTTGTAGGGTCTAAAGGTACCACCATGCACAGAGACTTTTTCTCAAAAATCATCTTGCACTTCTTCATATTTATCACCCCATTCATGTCAATTGCCCAATCTATTCCTAATAGCGCGGGGTAGGGATTATTGTCATCAATAATTTCTATCACTTCAAAATCTGCTAGCATGCTTGCTCCTTCGATATCCACTATGATTCCCTACAATCTCCACATGAGTAGGATCTTTTGTTGGTTCTCCATTCACAGTTGGATAGGAGACCATTGTAGTGTAGGCCTTCTCATGCGCTCCCATTTCTACTTCGATAGGACCTTCACATCCCATCCTAGATCCAGAATCACTTGGTCCATCTCATATTCTCCAATCTATGCGGTCAATCTCATCTCCCTTCCTGTTCGTGTTGTGTGCTTTCTGAGCTTTCGAACTATGCGCGGTTCTCCTTGCATGGTCCTAGTGCATCTATTTATGAGTTCTTGTAGCCCCTTTATAGCCTTGCTGTCGCGCAGTAGTTTTAGGCATGTTTCCAGGAATGTGGTGACCATCAATGGGCCCATTTCCGGCTCCAGTCTGTATTTACTTCCTGAAGTGGAGGCATCAGTGAAGCTCCTCTTGGCTTCCATGAAGGCCTCCTTAGCACACTCCAAATCAAACTCTAGTTCCTTCATTGGAGCTTTGCGAACCCAAGTGCTTTCTTCAGGCTACTTGCCTTTGTCATCCCTTGTTGTAATTCCACTTCAGAGCATGATATTTACAATAGGGTCTTCCTTGCATGGCTAAGACCTCATCATTTCTAGGTTCTGAGTCAGGGGATGTTGGAGTGATCCTTTATCATGCAACGCTGCTATCAGCATGGGACAATCCTCTATCTTGTGATAAAACAATGTACAATACAAACATGATAGCCACATTGGATTTGTACAATTGCAAGCATAATGTCCTGGCCCTCCGCAATTGTAACATATCAGTTGTTCGCGACCTCTTCCTAGTCCTCCTCCACCTCGCCCTCATTTGCACCCTTGAAATCTGGTTTGCGCCATCCCTACGTTCTGGTCAAGGGATTGCATTTTGGCCTGAAATCTGTAGGTAGGAGTGTGATCCATCATTAGCTCATAACTTCTACAGGTGCATTCATCATGTCCCACTGATCTACAGAAATTACAGAAAAACTTTTGTGAATTCTACGTGTACTTTTTGTAGAAATTTTGAATAATATGACACTTATTCATAGAGATTATCCTGATTATACACTATTTGCAAAATCATGCATAATACATAACCTCCTCTACGTTGATCATCAATTTGCAGTATTAAAGAAATAATTGCATGCGCACATTGAAGCATCAATCACACATATCAACACAGTATGTACTGGGGAAAGCATACAGCTGAAAACCCCTCAACTATCTGTATATTATATTGATTGAGAACATGTA